>PVIH01005026.1:0-130333 GCA_004025045.1 Sigmodon hispidus | reverse complement strand
TTTGCTTATCACATCACCCAGAGCTCAGGCTGCTGGGTCACTGTCACCTCTCTGTTTGACAGGTGAAGAAACTGAAACACAGAAAGCTTGCACCTCACTCGGGCTTAGCTCTTCATGCCTGACATGCAAAGTGAAGGCTATGCTGTCTCTATGCTTTGGCTTTGATGAACAGCCAAGGCACCAGTTAAGTGTGGGCAATAACTAGGTGCCTTGGCTCACTCTTTCTGTTCTTGCAAGCCATTTTGGTGCATAGTTGGGATGGAATCCAGAACAACTGATTGATATATGTGGAAATGGAGACTTGAAAGTTATCAGACAGCTCTGGACTGATGTCTAAGTGAAGCAATGGAATCACCTCTGGTATAGCACTCAGTAGTTGTTAGTAGAGTCTTGGCTGTATCACCCACTGGGAGCCACTGTAGTGTGTACTGGCAGCCTATCTCTGGACAATGTCTGCTGCCACACAGACACAGTTTAGTACCTAGATTGCCCTCCTACCATCCACAGGGATTGCTTCACTTATGTGAGATACTGGCTTCCTGTCACTTCTTTCTGAAAGTTGTGGGTATGACTGGTTGTCCTGAAGGACCATACATTGCCATCTCTGACTCACTAAGCATAGAACAAATGCCCCACATCCAGTAGGTCTTTCACATCACCAAAGTTTGTCACATGATCTTGAGACTCAGCAGGAATAGGACCACGACAACCTGGTACCCAGAGAACACAATCTTTCCATGTTTTCAAGTCTCTTGTGGAATAATTTGAATGTTTGATCTTTCTAGGAAAAGGGTACACTGTGTCTACCACCACAGATTTTGTTCTGGCACAGCCCAAAGCTCTGTGGTATATGTGGCATGGGTCCCCAGGCCTGGTACTCACATTCATTATGTTGCTAATCTGATTGTTGCCCAGTGACAGCACTTGCAGCTTTACCAGGGCATCTAGAGAGTCCATTTTGGAGATCCGGTTGTTGGACAAGCTCAGGTCCTCCAGGTTGACCAGGGTATCCAGCCCCTCAATGGTCTCGATGTTGTTGAAGGACAAATCTGAAAAGGAGGAGGATTCTGAGGATACACTGCTTGGGTTAGATGAGGGATAGCCCTGAAACAAAACCACCAGTCTGCTTAGAGCTCCCGGGAGCTGACTCTCCATTCAAGGGTTCCAGGAGTGTCAGACGGACTGTTTCCTGCAGCCTTCTGTCTGTCATCCACCCATCTCCCCTCTAATAGGGAAGTCTTCTCAACCCTGTCAGTTCTGGGATGAGAACACCCAGTAATGGATCTAAAGCAGTTGGGGAGCAGGGGCAGAGTTGGGAGACAGCTTTTCCTTTGTATTTGTGAACATCCTAGCAAGACTGCTTCCCATCTGCTTAGCATCTCCATCCACCACATGTTCATATGCAGGTCCTCTGACATCTCCAGGTGGTGCTTTGAAATCTTTCTTTTTCATCAGTCAGGATGTAGAAGCTTTGGGTCAGGAGGGTAGTGTGGCTAGTATGCAAATCTCCCTCTGGGCCAATAGTCAAGCCCTTCTAGGATCCATGGCTTTTCTCAAAGCGACAGGTTGGCCTCCTGGCTTCTGGGTATCGGGTATTGCTCAGAACCTGGGCTGGTGTGGGATCCTGTCCCACTGCTGAGATGCTGATTTCACCTCCTAGCCATGCAGATGAACCCTAGAAACTGGCATTAGTAAGTACTAGTGTACAGCAAAGGGTGCTTGAGCAGGAGGCTCTGCCTGCTTCTGCCACCTGGAACATACAACTTTGGCTAGTCAGCCTCTTGGAGCCTCAGGGGCTGCATCTGTGAAGTGGCCCCTTACACCATTATTGTGGCTCCCTCCCCGTGTCAGCACAAACACAGCTGACTGTGCCTTGCAGGTTGAGAGCTATATTCATGCCCCCTGGAATCCTGACAAGATAGAGGAACATGTGCCTTGGGACGACACAGTCAGGGGTGGGGCTAGGCCAGCTCTGCTGCTGCGTGCCTGTGCTTCTCTGAGTCTTAACCTCCCTTTCCATCAAATTGGATACTAACAGCCATTAAGCATCTCCTAGGATCAGTGTGGGGGTTAAGTAAGATGTTTCTAAGGACCTTTCAGCTTGTCTTTTGTCCTTTAGATGTTCCCCTGCCCCTCACTAGATAGGGAGGCACCTAAGAGGCCAAGCTCCCAGTGACCTTGGCAGTGAAACCAAAGTTCTAAAATGAGACAGAGATTGACAAGGGAGCCTGTGATCCTCATATAACTTGTTGTCACCTTGATTGTGGCCACATATCCATTGTGACCATGGGGATGTTGTGTGGATCAAGCAAATTCATATGAAGCATGAGCAGGCCACAGTCAGCACATGGCTATGTACCACTCTCATTATAATGGCCAGATGTCTACCTGTGCCTATGTAAAATGCCAGGCCAGGGCTGCCCCTGTGCCCACCCACCTGAGAGACTGGCAGGTGGGATGGAATGTCCTGCCTGGGTGTGCAGCAGCACATCTCTGTCATGTTTTGCCCAGCATAAGCCCCCGGCCTTCTGCTGCTCTTGGGCTAACAACAGGCTGGCAGCCGAGTATCATTGTGATCATTCTGCAGGGAGGTGGTGGATGTCCTTTAACAAAGGCAGACAAGCACAGAGCCAGGCCTTACCCAGCCAGACCAGGTGTGTGAGGTTTTCCAGGCCCTCGATTCTCTCAATGATGTTGTTGTTCAGCAGCAGCTTCTTCAGGTTCTCAAACTGCCAGAGGTTATCTATGCGAAGGATGTCTGCAACAACCAGAGTGCTGGGATTGGACTAGGGCTGGGGCTTTGTGTCAGTGCCCAATAGACAGGCTCCATAACTCTCTGCCTCCCCAAACTCTCCCTGGAAAGGAGGAGCACGTGAGTGTAGGACCAGCACTGTTACCCAGGACCACTGGGAAGGATTAAGATAGTGTGATGTGACCTGTGTGATGTGTGTGTGTGTGTGTGTGCGCGCACGCGCACTCACACACACACACTAGGCAAGTGACTTCTTGGAGGTGAACTGGGCCTGCTCAGGGCAGGATACTCATTCACAATGCCCCTGGGACTGGGCTGGGGTGCCAAGGAAACAGGTTTACCTTGGAACATAGGTTACAAGCAGAGGCTGGCATGGTGGGAGTGTCATTCAACTGGTTTTACTTTTGGAAAACCATTTTGTAACATGTATTGGAATATTTGCCATCTGTGCCCTTTGACTGGCAATTTCCTTCCTTCCCTCCTTCCTTCCTTTTTCTATTTTCTTGAGTCAGGGTCTCACTATGTAAGCCTGACTGTCCTGGAGCTCACTATATACACAAGGTGCTCAACCTTCACAGAAATCTGCCTGCCTCTGCCTCCCAAGTGCTGGGATTAAAAGCATGGGTCATTAGACCTGCAAGTTAAAAAAAAATCTGTCTCCAAATACACCATGAAAATATCTATAGGTATGTGAGAGCAGAACAGCTGCTTGGAGGATCACTCACACATCAGAAAGGCAGGGCCCAGACAGCTGGGCAGCAAAGAGACTCTGCAGTCATGAGGATTTGCCTGGCCGTGCGGCCATTCTTTCCATGGCATATCATATGGTCAGAGTTTGGTTTCTGTCATGGAAGCAAGAAACATTCTGAACAGTATAAATAAATACTTAAGTATAAATAAACCCATATTGAGTGTGTAAAACTTAGAGGTCAGAGAAACAAATTCAGTACTTCCCAGCTGTCCCCACACATAGTCACACACTGCTGTTGTATACAAATATAGTTTAAAGAACTGTATTTGCTTTTATACTTATTCCAAAAATAAAAAAATCTTTCCTTTATTTTTATTTTATATGTATAAATGTTTTGCCTGCATGTATGTATGTATACTTTATGTCCTATGTGCAATGTCCTGTAGAGGCCAGAAGAGGGTGTCAGATACCCTGGAACTGGAGTTACAGATGGTTGTGATCCACCATGTGAGTGCTTGTAATTGAACCTAGGTCCTCTAGAAACACAGCCAGAGCTCTTAACTCCTATTAGAGCTATTGCCCTAGCCCTCTGAGTCCTCTGTATTAGTCACTGAGAGGAACAGAACTTTATATATAAACATATGTACATACATGTGTACTCATACACATGCACCTACACATGTAGCACAAAGTTTATATATCCAAATGTCTATTCAGGGAACTTGTGCATATGGCCTAGAGATACAACACTAGCTTTTACTGTATATATATCACACTTAGGAGGCAGACACAGGTGGATCTCTGAGTTTGAGGCTTGGTAAACACAACCAGTTCCAGCCAGGGCTACAAGTGAGATCCTGTCTTGAAATAAGCGAAAAAAGAAAAAAGAAAAAGAAAAAGGAAAAGGAGAGAGGGAGGAAGGGAAGAAGGGAGGGAGGGGAAGGGAGGGAGGGGAAGGGAGGAAGGGAAGAAGGGAGGAAGGGAAGAAGGGAGGGAGGGGAAGGGAGGGAGGGGAAGCACTTGCTGTGGGACTGAGTTCAGTCTCAGAAGCCACAGTAGAAAGAGAAGGTCTAAGAATCCAGTAGTGTTCGGTCCACAAGGCTGGATGTCTCAGCTGGTCTTTAGTATTTGCTGGAATAATGAAGCAGGCTCTAATGTCAATGAAGGAATGGACTTGCTAGTGAGAGCGAGCTGAGAAAGAGAGAGCGAGCTTCCTTCTTCTGTGTTCTTTATAAACTACCAACAGAAGGTGTGGCCCAGATTAAAGATGGGTTTTTCTACCTCAAAATTTGGATTAGAAGTGGATCTTTTGCAGTGATGGTGCCTTTTTTTTTTTTTTTAACTTTATTTATTTATTTATTTGCCTTGGTGTCTACCTGGAACTGGAACTACAGACAGTTGTTAGCTGCCATGTGGGTCCTGGGAATCGAACCCGGCTCTTAACCGCTGAGCCATCTCTCCAGCCCCAGTGATGGTGCTTTTAATCCCAACTCTTGGGAGGCAGAAGTAGGCCTCTGTGAGTTCAAGGCTAGCCTGGTCTATGGAGTGAGTTCCAGGACAGCTAGGGCTACACTGAGAAACTCTGTCTCAAAAAGCAAGCAAGCAAACAAAACCCCAAAAACAAACAGCAAAAGTTGCTCTTCCTACTTCAAATGATCTAATTAAGAAAAAAATCCCTCACAGGTGTGTCCAGCCATTTAAGTTTTAGTGAATTCCGGAGGTTGCCAGGTTGTCAACCAAGAACAGCTATCACATCCTCATATTCCAAAACTTTAATCTTAGACTATGAATTAACATAGGTGTGAAGGGTTTTTTAAATGACTATTAAGAGCCTGGCATGGGGTGCACACCTGTATCAGGAGGCCAAAGCTGGAGATACAAGCCTGGAGATACAGCTCAGTGGTAGAAGATGTAGGTAGCATGCTCAAGGCCCAGCTTCAACCCCCAGTACAAAACAAAATTCTACCAACAGCTCACATTTATCCAAGGGATGGGGTCTGCTGGTGAGGTTCTGAGATTCGGAGTGGGGGTGCTCTGACCCCCTTCACAAGTCTTGGGAACACAGGATACTCTGATCTATCCATTGCTTTCCTTTGGGGCTGGAGTGGTATCTTCTATCTCCTCTAGGTCCTCAGGGCCAGGTAGTACAAGAGTCTGTTGTTAGGTCTCTGTTTGCTGCCAAATTTTCCAAACTGATTTGGTCTCTGTCTCTGTGTGTTTATGGAGATGGTTCTCAGTTCATCCCAAGGCTCCTAGCAACCTCCTATTCCTGGTCTAGATTTTCCCAGCACCTACTGTGGCCCTGTTGTCTGACAGGTGAAAACCCCGCCCTGACTTACCCTTTGCAATGGTGGCTTCCAGCCGGGCCACTTTCAGTAAGTGACTTTGGCACACCTGTACTTGGCTTTCCCTTAGGCAATAATAGGAGACATGGAAAGGCCAGAAAATCCCAGCAAACAAGGATATATCTGACAGACAGCTCCAAATGAACTTCCCACTCAAAATCTGCTCTGCTCTTTCACACAGCCACCAATTCTACTGCTGCGACTAATTCCACTGCTGTGATCACCACCTTTCAAGGCCATCATCATTGTCCCCTGGGTCACGGTAGTAGCTATCTCACTAGATTCCTGTTTTCCCCTGCCCCTGCATACAGCCAGCAGGGTTCTGTGAGAACTCAAGTCCCACCCTATTCTGTTTCTACTCAGGATACTTAGGAATCCTAACTCACTCTAAAAGCCAAATACATTTCATTGTCTGAGGCAACACGCCGGCTGACCTATGACCTCCTGGCCTATCTGCACACTGGCTTCCTCAGCAGGTCTTCTAAGGCTGGCTCTGGCCTACCTCCTGGCCTTTCACTGTTGCTCCCTTTATCTCACACGCCCCCCCCCCCCCCCCAGCCACACACACACACTGTGCAGATTCCCCCATGTGATTCTCTTTTTCATCTCCTCTAAGTATTTACTCAGCTCTCACCCTGGCAAGGCTCTGGCCACTGCACTCAACTCTGATATCCTTTTCCTCCTTCCTTTGCTTTATTTCCCCCACTGCACACACCGCCTGTAACAATCGAATCCCCTGTCTTACTTGGCTCCCTCACGCCAACCCCATAAAGGCAAGGTTCTCTGCCCTTTGGACTGTGTTGACTCTGACCGCCCAGAACAGCATCTGGCATCTCTTCAGCACTTGCTCAGGCCTGGCAGCATGCCCATCAAGTGGGGGATGTGGGAAGGAAGCGACTGCTCCTCATCCTCTCCTCTGCTTGGCTCATCCCCGGAGGCCACACTCAGGGGCCTGTGGATTTACACAAAGCCAGGTCGGCTTGCTCATGGCTGCCTCCAGTGTTTGGCATGGGGCCCTGCATTTGTTGACCAAATGCCTAAAAAGCTGGGGTCTAAGACATCAGGTCTCTTTCTGAGCCTTCACCTACTCAGAAAACAGAGGACTCAGGGTGCTTGCTCACCTCCTTCCTTCTCTTGCCCCTCTTGTGGCAGTATTGGGAGTGAGTCTCATGCATCATAAACCCTCTACCACTGATCCATTCACCCAGTTCATTCATATATATATGTGTGTGTGTGTGCATGTATATATATATATTATTTTATATGCGTGGATATTTGTCCTGTACATACACCTGTGTACTGTATGTATACAATGCCTGTGGAGGCCAGAAGAGGGCATTGGATCCCTAGGGCTGGAGTAGTTATACAGAGGTCTGAGCTGCCATGTGGGTGCTGGGAATTAAACCTGAATCTTCTGGAAGAACAGCCAGTGCTCTTAACCACTGAGCCAGCCACCCCCTATTTGGTCCTTATATTTTTAAAACAGAGTCTCACTACATAGCCCAGTCTGGCTTTGAACTGGAGGTCTTACTGCCTCTGCCTCCTGAGTACTGAGATAAGTACCAAACTAAACTCTCTCTCCTTCTGTCCTGGCCGCTGGGTCACACTCACTGACTTGCTAGCATGACCCAGGTACTGTGTACATGTTGCCTCACTTACCTTCCCAGCCAGAATTCCCTGTTTCACAGATAGGGACCCAGTGACAGTAAGTCTCTGCCTGTCCTGTCACTTCCAGGTGTCTCCCTGCTTTGGGGTCTCTATGCTCCTCTTCTTTGGACACCCTAACCCCAAGCACTCCCTCCAGGGCTGGCTCTCCCTCTTTCTCCTGCACTTAGACTCTGGCTCCCGGAATGTGGGGGTCTCCTTGGCTCTGTCCACCAGGGATCCCGTCATTCCAAGGACTTCATCCCTTCAGATGAAGGACTCCATTCCAAGTCAGTGTGGAGTGAGATGACAGAGAAAGCAGGTCCCTGGGGCTCATTCAGATTTGGAGCAGGGAATCCTATCTTTGCTCTTATTTAGAATCAGGAGTATTGTAAACAAATTATGAAGCTAACTGAAGTTGATGCAGCATGCACCCCCTCCCTTTCCTGTGTCCTGTGTGCTCTGACACCCCTATGCACTGATCCCTGACTCTGAAATTTGGGGGTTTGAAACAGGGTAGAGAAAGTTAGGGAGGCCCTGCTACACCCAGGCCACACCCCTGCCACCCAGAATACGTACTTTGGAAGTCCAGCTGCAGTGACTGGACATCTTTGAAGAGGATGCCTTCCTGCTTGGCTAGCTGCCCAGCCTCCTCCTGGGGGCCTTGCTCCCCGACAGCTGCCTTGAGCATGTCGTCATCCATCACTTTCGGGTCCATCGAGTCATATGACCGGCTCATCTTCCCTGAGAAATTGAGTTTCTCTTTCACAGACTGTTCCTTTGGTTTGAGAACAGAATTGGCTTGAGTCTGTTGTGGTGTCAGCCTTTCAGGAGGCCACAGGCTGCTCACTCCCATCCCTTGCCTGATGTACCTTGGGGCAAATGCATTGCTGGAAGGCTGCCCTAGGCCTTCCTAGTATCCAAATGAGCCCTTGGCAGGGATTCACTTCTTGACTTCACAACCACAATGGGGTCTCTACCTGGGCCCCCAGGATGGTGCCCACATGGGTCCCCTTAGCCTGTGGTTCAGGTTCCTTGTGGCTAGTCTCTGACCTTCTAGTTCTGTCTTTACCTAGGTCTCTTGGCACAAGCCACTGACAATGATCCTTGGAAGTGCCCACCCACAGTGGTCCTTCTGGGAGTACCTCATCCCCATGCATGGAGGAGCCACTGGACCCAAGGTGGGCCATTCATGTTCTCCCTTGAAAAATAAAAACCTTGGGGGTCTCAGAAAGAGAGTGACCATATGACCTGGTTGCTGCTTCTGTAGGGAGGAACTATGTAGCTAACACTCACCAGACACACGAGTAGGTAGAGAGCAGAAAGAGAATGAGGACACACACACACAGAGTAGGTGTTTATTTACAGGCTTCCTAAGTTCAGGCTCTATACATGTTATTGTCCCTTTCTATGATTTTGGATTTTTCACATTAATTTCTGTTACTTAAGCTAAATCAGGTTCAGTTGCTAGTGGCCCAAAGGAATCTGCTGAGGCACTGTGGTGAAGGCAGAGTCTGTGTATTGAGTTTATTGTACTTGAATGCTATGCTTGGCTGGGTAGGATCACAGCCCTGGAGGGCTAGCTGCTCAGACCTCATTGTGACCATTTCCAGCCCCAGAAAGGCAGGGCCCTATGCTCCTGTCAGTCCACTGGAATGGAGTCCATTCTCTGCTCTGCCTCCACCTGCTTCTCACCTGCCTTCTTACCTTCTATCTTTGGTCACAGGTCTCCCTGAAACTCTGGTCCACCCCATGCTGATTCCAGGTGCTGCTTCCCTCCTTCTATTCCACAGGGCCAGGCCAACTCCTGAGAAGGCTCCACCCTGACAATCTGTTTCCCTTCTAAGACTGCCCCCCTCTTTGCCCTGTTACCATCCATTTGAACACAGCATATAGAAATATTCACTTTCTATTTGTCCACTATCCCTGGTAGAAAATTCCGATGTCAATGACTCTTGAGTGCCCTGCCCTTCCACTCCCTGACTCTAATTTGTGTAGCTATTTCCTCTGAATTAAAACATTCCGAGAGAGAGAGAGAGAGAGAGAGAGAGAGAGAGAGAGAGAGAGAGAGAGAGAGAGTCTCAGAAGGCTGAGGAAGCTCCCAAAGTTACAATACTAAGAGGCTACTTGAGAGTTTATATCAGGCCATGCAGGGTGACACATGCCTTAGGCAGGTGGACCTCTCAAGTTCGAGGCCAACCTTAGTCTACGTAGTGAGTATCAGGACAGTCAAGGCTATGTAGAAAGATCCTGCCTCAAAACAAAACAGAACAGCACCTCAAACAAACAAACAACAGAGTTTCTGTATAACTTCTGAGGAAGAAAAGACAGTCTTTGACAGAGAGGCTTGTAAGTTAGGCTTAGAGCTCCAGGATGCAACTGCCATGATTTGTCACCCATGCGGGGAGTGGCTTTGTAGTGATGCAGCTGTCTGTGAGTCACTTATTTTCCTGTAAGTAATTGCAATGAGCTCACTCCTCACCAAGCTATCCTTGAATGGGGTGGTTTCTTCCATCAGCATATCTCCATGGCCCCTGCTTTTTTTCCATCTGTGCCCCCTTCCATCCTTCAAAACCTCAGCTTTGTCTTCCTGTGCTCTTCAGCTGGCCCTTCCTCCTCAGGGTGAATGACCGATCCAACCTCCCAGGACAATTCTTGTGCTCATCAACTTCTATTCTTCCTAAACAATTTTCCTTAAAGTTTTTCATAATTTACCAAAAACTTCAAAATTTACTTCTGGGAAAATTTTAATGTGTTTCATTTGTCAGATATTATCTGAAAAGTATTTGGAGCTTTTTAAAAACAGGATTGTACTTTGGGGGAATGACTCAATTCTGGTATCAAAATTTTGACCTCCATTTCATCAAAGTCCATTAACCGTGAAAGGTCGAGGGAGCTTTCAGTCAAGCTCCACAGGTTCTAGTCACTGTAGGATGGGCGTTATCTATGCTAAATGTTCACACCCAGCGCACAACTTTGGTTCTGACTGTGTATCTATTGAAAAATAACTCCACCAGCTCAAGTCTTTGCCTTTTAAAAAAAGTTTATTTATTATTTATATAGTATTTTGTCTGCATGCCAGAAGAGGGACCCAGATGTCATGGATGGTTGTGAGCCACCATGTGGTTGCTAGGAATTGAACTCAGGAAGAGCAGTCAGTGCCCTTAATCTCTGAGCCGTCTCTCCAGGCCCCAAATCTTTGTCCTTTTCTAGTTAGGCAGATAATTCCTTCCTCCTCCATTTTTGTAAGACCTTGTCTAGTCTACACATCCATACTGAATAACTATTACAAGCTATAATTAATGCAGTCTTCTGTTTCAGACATGAATAGTCATACACTATTTACTTACTCTGAAAGAAGCAGTAGGGTCAGATGGCCTGGCCAGGGTAGGCACAATTGGAAAGATAAGAAGAAAAGAGAGCAAGAAGAGGGAACTGCCCAGGGAGAACCCATTAAGAACACAGAAGTGATGAGGGGCTGCATGCATTTCTGTCCTATGATAGTTTGGAAACAACCAGGGCATTTAAGGCAGAGATGGATTAGATTTTATTTTTAAAAAGCTAATTATTAATAGGTTTTCTGCTCCCTGTAAATTTCTCTGTCAATGCAGTAAGCCAGATCAAGCCTGATTGAAAAAGTATAACAACAGATATATTGAGCAAACAAATTCCTCCTGGGCAGGTTCTCTGGTTCCAGAGATGGAGGCCAGAGAACTAGCACACTTAAGCCAGGGCAGGAAAGTTTACAGACTATAGATGACAGGTAAAGATGTTTCCACCACAAGCTGGGTGTGTGCCCAAGTATGGTCAGAAGTTAAGTGGTTAGGCAGGAATTTGGGTGGCTGGCAACTTCAGGGAAGGAAGCTGAGGTAGCCACCAAGAATGCTTTTTGGCATCTTTCATTTGTTCAGGGACTCCCGAGTGGGTGGGGTTCCAGGACAATGCAGGAGCAAAAGCAAGCAAATTAGGGATGGAGGGAGGAAGGGAGAAATACGTAAGGGCCTGGGACATCTCTATAACTTAGTTTATATACAGAACTAATCGCCCCAGTTTGAGACAGAATCTAGTTTGGGAGGTTATGCCCAAACTAAGTGATTGATTGATCTAATAATAGTGTTAGGGAGTGGGGAGGGGAGCTTAATAGGAAAAGAAACTGAAATAAAAAGCCCTTTAGAAGAACTTTGCTCCAACAAGGTTAAAGGTTCATGGTCACAAACAGCCAAGGGGATCCTTAAAATGGGAGAGCACTGGAGGAGATGACTTCATGGTCTAGGCAGCCATGACGGGGAGCCCCGAGGAAAAGACAATCCTTTCAGTTCTATTAGCTCTCTCAGAGCCAGAGAACAAAGGGGGTTCTGACTCAGACAGTGTGTGTGTGTGTGTGTGTGTGTGTGTGTGTGTGTGTGTGTGTGTGTGTGTGTGTGGTTTTTAAAGTTCCATACCACGCAACCTGGCCTGACCTAGTCTACATGACACATGGCATGGTGAAACCTAGACAAGAGAATAAAATTGCAATTCAAGTTTGTCTGGGCCCCAGTACTGGGAGCTTGGCTTGCTCACAGCTGTAAGGGGTGGGGTGGGAGACTGTGAAATCTACACGATCACAACAGCTCTCTATAACCAACCTTGAGAAAGGATACTGAAGAAGTGTGGCCTGCTTTCTGAGGGTGACTGCAACAGCTATGAATAACTCAGATAAGTCCTCTGTTTCTGACTTGAATTAGATAAATCATCCCAATATTGACTTACAAACATACAATGACAAGTTAGTAAATGTACGGAATTATGAAAGCACATAGTAGAGATCTTTGTAACATCAAGGCTTTTCTAGAGTGACCAATATGCATATTTACCAAAAGGCCTGACCTCTTGTCTACAGCAGAACTCATTTTCCTAATCACGACTCTAGTGTAACCAGTAACACGAACTGGGAAAGACCGGCTCCCACGATCTGCTTCAGAGCAGCAAAGGGTAAGAATCATAGGGTCATTAAGAGTAAATCTCTGACTGGTAAAATAAGGAAACATGCACACATTCTGATGGTAACTTTCTCTTTTACTTCTTTTTTATGTGCATTGGTGGTTTGCTTGCATATATGTCTGTGTGAAGGTCTTAGATCATCTAGAAGTGTAGTGAGAGACAGTTGTGAGCGTCTGTGTGGGTGCTGGGAATTGAACACTGGTCCTCTGAAAGAGCAGTCAGTGCTCTTAACCACTGAGCCATCTCTCCAGCCCTCTCTTTTACTTCTTAAAAATAGTCTCTGACTCTTTCTGTCTCCATTCAGCTACATATCTCCACACTACTGCATTCTATACATATAACTACATATCTTACTTTACAGACATATGGCCATACATCTCTATACACAGTTACATCTATTTTTACATCTTTCTTTTATTTTTTATTTTTTATTTTTTTAAATTTTATTTATTTATTTTATTTATTTGCCTTGGTGTTTGCCTGGAACTGGAACTACAGACAGTTGTTAGCTGCCATGTGGGTGCTGGGAATCGAACCCCGGTCCTCTGGAAGAGCAGACGGTGCTCTTAACCGCTGAGCCATCTCTCCAGCCCCACATCTTTCTTTTAAATACATTTCCCTCTTACATCTCCTCTTATATAGTTTCGTCTTCCTTGCCTCCACAGTTAAAAAATGTCCATACAGCCACAAATCCATAGCTCTTTCACCATATAGCACTTTACATTGTTCACATTTTCATATAACTCTTTGCATAGTTCTTACACATAGCAACAACTCTTTCCCACAGCTTTCTCTCTCACACATATTTCCACACAGATATGCTTCTTACACACCATTCACTCCCTCTTTGCTCACTCACTCTCTCATTTGTTCGTTCTCTCACATTATCTCTCACCCTCTCTTTAGGCTTCTTCATCTCTAACTCAGCACATACACTCACATGCTGCACAGCTTCACCCCTACATTGCTGCTGCTCTTACTCTCATTCATACACACTCATTTCCCCTTCTCTCTTCCATCTACATTGCCACTGCTCCCCACTTCATTAGCCAAACTCTGAACAATTATATGTTACATTTTCAGGACCCAACCCATTCTCATAACACATGAAGTCACACAGTTTTTCCTCAATCTAGTAAGGTCACAAAGACCTGCCAGCATAAATGCTTGGCCTTGTACATAACTTTTTCCCAGACAGAGAACATTTTCCCCAGACAGGGAAATTCAGGACATAACAATAACAATAGCAGGTTGAGCCTTGAGTGGTCAGGGTATGTGCAGAGAATCAACTATTGTAAGGGGGTATGTCTCAAAACAGCCTGGCCTTGATTTAGCAATAAACAACATCTGGGAATTAGTCTTTGTGTATATTCTGTAGGGTAGGCTAGTCTGTCTGAATTTGTTCTGAAGTCTAAAATTAGTTGTCTTTGAGACTGAAAATACTGTTGCTTTCCTGTGTTGGTAAAGAAGAATATTCTGATATTATTTCTATATATCAGAAATCAATTTTCTTGACTATCCACAACTGTAAGTGTGCCAAAAGATGTAAAACACACTACTAATGGGCTGTGAAAGTAACCCCACGGCTGTTCTTATTAGGGAGGCATAGCAGTGGCACCCAAGAAGGTTATAGACAGAATACAACTGGTATCCACAGCCAATCACTCCACAGGCTTTGCCTAGTGAGGCCACTCCATGACTTTTGCTTAGTGGGACTCCTACACGGACTTTGCCTACTAGGGTTCCCCAACACAGTTATTAATCTGGTAGGACAGCCTATAAAATACTGGTTGTCATCGGCTGTCTACTCCCATGGCCCTCAGCAGACCAACAGAGACAACTATTATCACAGCTCATACTTCTAACACTTTTTCCTAGGACAAGGCACAGAGAAGCCTCCCCTATGGGGATTACATCAATAATTTATCCAAATGGGGGTCTGTTTGACTTGCCTGATAATAGTGTCCTTGGTGAAGATCAGAGGTAGGATGGGTAGAAATAGCAGAAAGCTTTACTTACAAATCAATCAGGTAGCCTCTTCTCTGGGAAAAAGTCCAGGGTTTCCTGAGAAACAACAACCTGGGTCAGCTGGACCTTAAACACTATATAGATCCATAAAATAATAAGAATAAAATCAACTGCTGACTGAGTGCTTGTCTTTCTCTCAGCACACAACTTATTTAATTTCATGTCAGCTCTGGGAGTTGTTAGAAAGGGTGCCTTAGGCCAGGAGGTTGTGGCATATGTCTTTAATCCCAGCACTCAAGAGGCAGAGGCAGGCAGATCTTTGTGAGTTTGAGGCCAACCTGGTCTACAAAGCGAGTTCTAGGACAATCAAGGCTACACCGAGAAACCTCGTCTCAGAAACAAAACACAACAAAACAAAAAGGGTGCCTTAGTGCCCTTGCTTCCCAGATAGTAAAACTGAGGTGAGGCCTTGAGGGAAAGTCATACAGTGAATTACTGACAGAGACTGATATGGAGCCCTAGCATCTGTATTTTCATCCCAAGCACCAAATGAAGTAACTTTCTACAGATGAAGAGGATGGGGTACCTCTCTTTCTAGGAAACTGATCAGGTCAGGCAACTGGCAGATAGACCCTCTTCCCACTAGCATTTGAGTGCTTTAGGGTCTATACGTAATTTTCTTCTCCAAAGGCCTGGTAAGTCTCGGTAAAATGACATGTATGTTCATTTTACAAATGAAAAAGGCAGGTCGAAGTCCTCACAGAAGAGTTACAAGATAGACTTGAATCATGTAACCTCTGTTCCTGGAGTTGTTCTGGAGCCTAGACTCTTGCTTCTTACCTTCCTAAGGACTCTTCTTGAAGTGGACGCGTCGCTTGGTTGCTGGGTAACCAAGCACCGCCACTCCGTTGCTAAGGGGAAGTCAGGTAATAAATATCCTGGGTGAAAGGTGATGCTGTCACGTGACCATACTTCTGGGTGGCGAAACGCTTCTCACACCAACCAGCCTTGAAGAAAACAAACGTCTCTCCAATCAGCACCGTCAATGCGTCACAACTTCTAGTTATGCTTTTTTTTTAGTCCGATGATTGACACGCCTTTTATCCATTCATAGTAAGGATTCTCTAGACTGACCAACAAGCTAATGAATCAAAATGAACAACCACTCGTTTGGAGGCGGGTCCTGGGTTGTGCCGCGACGGCTCACGGGGACCCCAGTGACTTAGCTTGCGTCGTGCCCAATCGGATGCTGCGAAGTGGGTGGGACTTCACTGAGAGTGACGTTCCGTCCAATCGGAGGCGGGCTGGGTAGACGCTGCCCAATAGAGATGCACTCGGAGGGCGAGGTCAGGCCGGCGCTCGGCGTTCCCGAGGGTGGGGCGGCCCGGGGCAAGTGTCAGCCAGGGCAGAGCGCGGCGCGGGCAGCGGAGACCCGTGGCATAGAGGCATCCGGGCCGGAACGAGGCCTGCAGAGATGGAGTTCCTGCTGGGGAATCCGTTCAGCACCCCTGTAGGGCAGTGTCTTGGTAAGGCCGCGCGTCGGACAAGCGTCGAGTGAGCCAGAGCGGCTGGCTGGGCTGGTGAGGTCCGGGGCCTCCTCCCGACACAGATATCAGTTCACGTGCGGGTTGGGCCTCTGCCAATAAGCGGTGTCATCTTAAAGGTGGACCGGGCATCCTTGTCACGAGGCCTCTGCCTGACGCTGGTGCCACCTCACCCTGCTAGGAGGCTTCCCGGAGGTGCAACTTGGACTCTGAGAGGCCCCCTGCATCCCTACTCATCAGGGCCCAGCCTTTCAAGTCTCTCCCTAGACGCAGTGTCCATGCTGGTGTCCTTACCCTTGCGTTTTGGGAGATGTCCCTGTGAGCAGTCTTCTCCAGGCATCTCAGTACATCTGTTCCCAGGGCCTCTTTCTCCCAGAGCCTTTGTGGAACGTCACTTTTCTTCCATCCTCGTCCCTACTCATTGATACCAATGGCTCCGAGGCTGGGCACCTTCCCAGAAAATGTCCCATGCTGCATGACTTCTAATTTGAGCTGCAGCTCAGCCAGGCTGTAGGAGGGACTGGAATGGGGGAGGCGCTCTGGGAAGGTGACTATCTTGGCAGGGGGATGGCTTGACTGCAGAGCCTCCGTGGAAAGAAGGGAGGCCAGCCGTGCAGCGTGTTGATAAGCACTCCCACTGGAATCCGGAAACATGGACTCCAGTAGTGACTTGCTAGGGACTCTCCTCTTGACCTCGTTCTCTGTCACACGCCGTGTTTGGGGATAAGATGTGGTAGACTTTCCAAGTTCTCAAGTTTTTAACCTTCCTTGTTGATATTGAGTGTCTCCTTACATTGATTGACTCTTGCTCCTCCGAGTTTATTAAATTGGCAAGACTGAACTATGGCTGGTAGTATAGTACTCAGATCACCTGTCAATGCTATAAAGAGCCAGAGATGGGCAGCATGCCATGTAAGGAAAAGTACAGGCAAAGTGGCCACTGTGTAATTTCCTTACTGAAAATGCTACTTGCAGACTTGGGCATAGTTCAGTGGTAGAGCTAGCTGAGCACATCCAAAATCCTAGATTTGATCTCCAGAACTGCAAGTTATAAATAATAAACAAGCTATTTGACTTCTCACCTGAGGCAGGAACGTAGGCCAAGAGATCCGTCAAAAATGCTGACTAGTGTCTTTTAAAACTATGTGTTTGTGGCTGGAGTGCTAGCTCAGAGGATAAGAGCACTGGCTGTTGGTCTAGGTTCAATTCTCAGCACCTACATAGTGGCTCACAACTGGCTGTGACTTCAGTTCCAGGGGATTGGCTGCCTTCTTCTGGCCTCTTTTATATACATGTCATAGAAACGGTGCACAGATATATAAAGCACCCACATATAAAATGTGGTTTTTTTGTTGTTTTAATTAAACATTAAAGCCGGCTCAGCAGGTTGGATGAAAGAATCTTGTATGAACCGGGATCTGTGCTATCCTGATGGATCTGACTAGTTCAGGGAGTAGAAATTTGCTTATTTTCTGTTTTGCATATGAGTTTACAGCCTACTTTTCAGTCTTTAGAGGTGCCCGTGAACTTACTGAGGCTTCTTCTGTTTGTTAGCTGGCGTTTTAGGGATGTTTTGTTCTTTTTTTGGTACAATGGCTTATGTAAGCAATCATGGATCCTGGGACCCGAAAATCTTCTCTTACTTCTATGACACCTAGTTCTCTTATTTTCATATGTTCACTCAAGTATCTCTCTCTCTCTCTCTCTCTCTCTCTCTCTCTCTCTCTGTGTGTGTGTGTGTGTGTGTGTATAAACTTTGTGCGTTTGTTTTTTCTTCAGTGCACTTGTGTGGCTTGTGCTCATAGAGGCCAGAAGAGAGTGTAGGATCCCTGGAACTGGAGTAATAGACAATTGTGAGCTTCCATGTGGGTGCTGGCAATAAAACTCAGGTTCTTCGGAAGAGCAACAAGTATCCTTAACCACTGAGTTCATCTCTGCAGATTCTCCTCTCTTTCTGAAAAGATTTTGTTTTATGAATGTATGTTGTGCATGTGTCTGTGTGAGCGTATACACATGTATGTGTATGTGGGTATCTGTGGAGGAAGGCATTAGATTCCTTAGAGTGAATTAACAGACATTTGTGATCTGGCTGATGAGGGTGCTGTGACCCTGTTTTGTCCCTGTCTTCAAGTGTTCTTTCGCTTCAGTCCAAGCTCACTTCTCAATACAGCTAGTGTGGAGTTCAAGCCAGTGAACCTGAGGGTTCTGTAGGGTTAAGGGTGGGAAGCTGATAGATATAAAAGGGGGAGAAATAAGGAATATAGGGGCATTTGAATGGCCATAAGTAAATAAGTAAATGTGTTAGATATGACCTGAGTTGAATGACCTTGGCTACAGAACCTCAGAGGATTGTGTAAGCCTTCTGAGCCTGAGAGTGACTGTCTGCTCATTGAAAAGGACGGACAGGTGGGGAGAGACTTGTGTTTAGAATGCTCTGGTTTGAAGGGGATGATGTCTACCAGCAATTGGTATCTTATCTAGAACATGGTAGAGACTTGGTGAATTGGGCCATCTTTCTGTTCATAACAGAATAATTAAGTGGGGGCTGCATTTTCTATCAGAAGAGGCCATGTGATGTAACTGGTCTATGACCTGTGAAGGAAAATACCCTCCCAGCCTTAGATCCACTATTGCCTTAAAAGACTCTCGAGGGGCTGGATAGAGGGTTCTTATTAAGAGCATGGGTTGCTCTTACGGAAGACACAAGTTCAGTTCCCAGGATCCACATGACAACTCATGACTCTAACTGGAGTTCCAGGGGATCTGACACTCCTTTTTGGCCTCAGTGGCATGCATGTATACACACATACAGGCAAGCACACACAATAATAAATAAATATATAGATCTTCAGAAAAATAAATTTGATCATGAAGATGATGAAGGGTCTTTGTTGCTAGGCAGCCAATAGTCAGCAGCTAGTCTTAGTGTGATTTTTTTAAAATGAGAATTGGTGTTTTGCCTGCATGTATCAGGTGTCAGATCTTGGAATTACAGACAGTTGTGAGCTGCCATGTGGATGCTGGGAATCGAACTCAGGTCCTCTAGAAGAGCAGTCCATGCTTTTAACTACTGAGCCATCTCTCCAGCCCCTTAGTGTGATTGTTTTTTAAAAAGTGTGTACATATGCTAGGAATGGTGGTACATGCTAGTAATCCCAGGAGGAGGCAGAACCAGGAGGATCAGAAGTTCAAGGCCAACTTTAGCTACATATAGAGTTAGAGGCTGTTGTGGGCTACATGAGACCCTATCTCAAGACACTATCAGCAGCAACAAAAAGCATGTTCTGGGGATGAGGAGAGGATATACAAAAATAGCAACCACAAGTCTAATGCTTTAAACAGCAGCTGGAACTGGAAATATGGTTCACCAATTAACAAGCACTGGCTGCTGTTCCAGAGGACCTAGGTTTAATTCCCAGCTCCCACATGGCAGCTCACTTCTGTCTGTAACTTTTTTTTCCAAGAATTCGGAGACTCTTTTAGCACTGTGGATGCCAACTGTGCATGTGACGCACAGACATGTATAAGCAAAACACCCATACACATAAAAAATAACATAAGTGTTAAGGGCTGTGGGCTGGAGAGATGGCTCAGGGGTTAAGAGTATCTATTGTTTTTGCAGAGGACCCAGGATTGGATGCTAGTACCCACATCGTGGCTCACAATTGCCTGTAACTTTGATTCCAGGGGAATCATACCCTGTTCTGATCTCCATGTGCTCCTGCATGCTTGTGGTACACATACATGCACTCAGGCACACATACGTACACATAAAGCAAAAATAAATATTTAAGACAGTAGCTAAAAGCAAGTCTACAAGGATAATTTTTCTCCTTCCAGATTTTTTTTTTTAAACTTTATTTATTTATTTGCCTTGGTGTTTGCCTGGAACTGGAACTACAGATAGTTGTTAGCCGCCATGTTGGTGCTGGGAATCGAACCCGGATCCTCTGGAAGAACAGAGGGTGCTCTTAACCACTGAGCCATCTCTCCAGCCCCCCTTCCAGATGTTTTGTCATAAGTTGTTCTTCCCATTTTAGAGATGTGGAAACTGAGGCTTGGAGGAATGAGGTGAATGCTTAGCTGGGAGATGAGAGAGTCAGGATCTCTGGTCCTAGAGTTTAGGGCTTTGGGAGAAAACACAGTTGCCTGAACTACTGATGAGCTGTAGGACTTTAGAAGATAGTGGAGGACAGGAGTGGGTGTGTCCTCTGAGGTACTCTTCAGGGCAAGAGAAGATCTGGTGAGCCTTGGGACAACTGAATGAGCAGGGAGAGGGGCGTGGAGAGAGGTGACTGGGGAATTGAGGTAGGTAGGGTTTAGTGACAAGATGAAGTTCTACTGTGGTTGGACAGTGTTAAAGATGACTTTTTTTCTGTCCTAGGATTTATTAATTGGCTTCAACTTTTACTTTTTAGACTTTGTTTTCCCACCTATATAAAGTTCTCTTAGCTGCACATGCCTCATACCTGATTATCTTGATCATTACTGAGTACCTGTAAGGTCCCAGGCCTTGGGAATACAGGTATTTGTGGTGTTATGCTTGAACCCAGGGCTTTATGAATGCTAGGTAAGTGTAGGTATGCAGATATTTAAAAGCTACTATCAAGGAGCCTTTAGGAGAGAAAACATGCTCACTAGACATGTCCTGGATGGGCGTAGCTGGTGGAGAAATGTTTGTATACTTCTAATGTGGTGCTGTTTGGCTCAGTACTTAGGCTGCCTTTGTGGTGCCGGCAGCCAAGAACACAGTCTGACATAGCTGTTTGTGCATTTCATGTGTGGATCTTGTTTTTTATTCTGGAAGCTGCTTGCTAGAAGAATGTGTAGTTTAGAGCTAAGAAGTGTGGGGGAAATTAAACAAATTCAAGATATCACTGCACAGTCCCAACCTTCTATCACTCAGAATTGGCTGAAGTTGGATGCCATGTAACAGGAACTCCCCAAGTCAAGTCCATGGTGTCCTGCAGATGCCTGCCATTTTCCTTGAGTCAGCTAGGAATTTCAGGTATTTAATTCAAAGACTATACCTTTTCTTTAAAGTACTTCAGCAACAGACAGGAGGCAGGTAATCAGTCACAGTTTGTGTTTGGAGACTGGGTGGTGTTGGACATGCAGTACTTTCAGTGTCCTGTGAATGGAAGGCAATGAACTCTAGCCTGGCTATTTATACCAACAATAATTAGCTGTCTCTCCCAGCATTGTAATGGTTGGCAGTTGGGCAAAGCCTTTTGACTTTATCATTTTCTTCAGTCTTTGCGACTGGAAGATACACAGGAGGAAACTGAAAGGAACTTACACTGTCTCACTAAGCATCAGCAATATGCAGGCTCTGTAAAGAAAATAACTGAACCCTCAGAACCCTGAATTATTTGAATCTTACCATTTCTGTTTCACTCAGGCTCTGGGAAAATAAGAGACATGTGCAGGCCAGCAGCATAGTGAAGCTTGGAATCCACTGCTGGCTAGTGCTCACTTGTCTTGGACTCAGTACATGATTCATCAGCATCAGAACCTGGAAGGCCTGCTAAGCTAAAGTGCTGTGCCCAACTCCTAGAGTTTCTGAGGCAGGGTCTAGAACTTTGTATTTCTAATCAGCTCCCTAGCTGTGCTGCTGCTCACATTGGTACACTTTGAGAACCATTGCTATAGATGGAATATTTGGCTTCTTTTTATCTTTATCTTTCTTCAAACACTAAATATGGACTTTTGGGGACTGTATGTAAAGGCTTACTATTTCCAATTCATTTATTTAGACATTCAGTGGTCCACGTGTATATGCCTACCTAAGCATTTACCAAGATGTTCAGTCATCAAAGAATCTGGACAGATACCTAGATCAGATGAGACAGAAAATGGATACAATGGGGCAGTAAGTCAGAGAACCGAGGGAGAATATTAATAGTAGCTATTTCTTAATTTTTAAGTTCAATATTAATTCCTATGTGCCAGAGACCAAGGGGCTCATTGCATCTTACAATCATTTAATTTCTGGGCTGGAGAGATGACTCATAGGTTCAGAGCACTGACTGTTCTTCTAGAGGTCCTGAGTTCAATTCCCAGCAACCACATGGTGGCTCACAGCCATCTATAATGAGAGCTGGTGCCCTCTTCTCGTACATAGGCATAGTGGAGGCAGAATGTTGTATACATGATAAATAAATCTTAAACAAAAAACAATCATTTAATCTTCACAGCAGTGGTGTAAAAAAGATACTGTTATTATCTCTGATTTGCAAATGGGAACCGTTAAGGCAACACAAAGATGTGTTAACCTGCTTAGGGTCCCAAGGCTAGTGATGGAATTGGCATCTCAGCCCAGCCCTCTGCCTCAGGGAGTTGCTTGGGGCTGCCTTGGGCAGTTACAGAAGGTCATTCTCCTCTCTTAGCACCAAAGCCCCACCCCCACCTATGCAGAATGACGAGGTGGCTCCTACTGGGAAATTAGCTGAAGACAGTGACACTTGCTCCAAGGTCAGATACAGGGATAGATATATTCCTTATGCTCCTCCATTAGAATGAAGGGGCCAGGTCACTGGAGTACTGGGATAAGGGCTCGGGTTCTAAGAACATTCATCCTTCATTGTCTGGACAGTGTATAAAACATCAGACTGGACAGACATGAGGGCCCAGCAGTTCTTTCTCTTCCACTGCTTAACAGAGGCAAGCAAGGCCGCTGGGAGTTCTACCACTCAGGGCACTGTTTGGGATAGTTCACATCCTCATATAACTGTGCTCTAAAAAACCAGTGATGACCACAGAGAAAATAGGAAACACAGAAAAATGCAAAGGAGAATAAAAAATGTCCATCATAAACTTTCTTACACATTCCTTAAGATTTTTCTTATTCTTGTCTTTTTCATTCTTTGGAGCTCTCAGCATGTCTCTGTATTATCCTCCCATACTTAGTCATGTAGTAGATGTGGGCTATCAGTGAGAGGGGGAAAAACACGGTGTTTTCAGGAGTATCACATGACTGACGTTACTCTTAGCCTGGCAGGTACATCAGCCAGAATTTTTTGACTGACCCAGTAGTTTGAAAGGATGTAACATTCAAGTTTTGAGGGCCAGGTCAGCTTTCTTTTCCTTTTTAAATTTTTATTAGTGCGTGCGTGCGTGCGTGCCTGTGTTGTGTGTTTGCCTGCATATATATCTGTGTACCATGTGCATGCAGTGTCCAGGGAGGCCAGAAGAGGTCATCAGATCCCCTTCGACTGGAATTGCAGATGGTTGTGAGCTGCCATGTGGGTGCTAGGAACTAAATCCATGTTGTCTGGAAGACTAATAAACAATCTTAGTTGCTGAGTCTCCTCTCCAGCCCCCCAACTTGGTTAAATTTTTTTCATTTATTTTATGTATGTGTGTATGAGTGTGGTTGTGTGCGTGTCACAGTACTCGGGTGGAGGTCAGAGGACAATGTTTGGGAGTCAGTTCTCCTCTGTCATCTTGTGGGATCCAGGAATTGAACTCAGGTCCTCAAGCTGTGTGCAAGTGCCTCTGTGCACTGAGCCTTCTCTCTTGCCCTTACTATGGTTAGAAAATAGGGCTTATTCAGGCTAGTTTCAGAGTTGGCCTCTATTTAGTGTTCCTTTCTCCTGATGAAAGATTCTCTTTGATTTTTCCATCTGAGCTTCAAGCCTGCTCCCCCCTGTCTTGAAGCTGCCTCCTGAGAGCTTCTTCCTGTTTGTGCATGATTCCGCCCTGCAACTCAAAGCTCTCATTGCCAGGAGAAAAGCAAAGTGTGGTCCTGGAGCCCCGTTTTTCTCGTGCACTGTTTAGTGGGGCTGGAGGGATGGCTCAGCGGTTAAGAGCACCGTCTGCTCTTCCAGAGGACCCGGGTTCGATTCCCAGCACCCACATGGCAGCTAACAACTGTCTGTAGTTCCAGTTCCAGGCAAACATCAAGACAAATAAATATTTAAAGTTTAAAAAAAAAAAAAACAAACCATTGTGGTTAAAGCCAGGTGGTGGTGGCACATTTTAATCCCAGCACCTGGGAGGTAGAGGCAAGTGGGTCTTGGAGTTTGAGGCCAGCCTGGTCTACAGAGTTTGTTCTAGGACAGCCAGGGCTACACAGAGAAACCCTGTCTCAAAAAAAAATAATAATAAAAAACAAAAAAAGTAAAATGCATATGATACAATTTATCATTTTGACCTTTTTTATGCCTGTGTTGTGTATGGAGACCAGAAGACAACTTCAGATGTCATCCTCAGGAACTGGCAGGGTCTCTCATTGGTTTGAAGCTCACCAATTATGCTAGACCATATGCTGGTCAGTGAGCCCGGTGAGATTACTGTCTGTACTTCACTGGTGTTTCTTTTTGTTTTTCTAAGACAGGGTCTCACTATGTAGTTCTGGCTGGCCTAGAACTCACTATGTAGGCAAGGCTGGCTTGGAGCTCAGAGATTTGTCTGCCTCTGCCTTCCAGCCCTAGTGCACTTTTAATGTACGTTTGGGAGATCAAGCTTAGGTCCTTCCATGACTGAGGTGTTCCTTAGCCCACATTAATCATCTTAAACAGTGGCACAGTGGTGATGGAGCTCATTTTGTGGGGGCATCACCATCATCTATCACTGACCACTTTATTTTACAAATCGGAAAGAACACCTCCTGGACCCCCTCCCCAGTTCCTGGCAACCAACATTCTGTTTCAGACAGTTCAGACAGTATGAATTTAACTCTCTAGGGGTCTCATATGAAGAATCATCCAGGGTTTGTCCTTTTGTGTTTGTTTCACTTGGTATGATTTTTGCCTTTTTTTTTTTTTTTTTTTTTTTAAAGATAGGGTTTCTCTGTAGCCCTGGTTGTCCTGGAACTTACTTTGTAGACCATGCTGGCCTAAACTTACAGAGTGCAGGGACTAAAGCATGTACCATCATCTCCTGGCCTCAAACTTTGTTTTTTAGTTAGCAGGTTTTCTTGTGGCTTTTGTATATGAATTTTGTAGGCTGACTTTCCTTTCCCTTCCTTTCCTCCATCTCCCTGCTCTGCTTCTCTGCTTTAACATTTCCACCCACAGCCCCTCCCCCAGTGCCCCCTGTCCCCAGTGAAATGCTTTTGTTTTTTTTCTTATTTTGCTGGAGTTCAGGTCCAGGACCTTGAGTGTGTTAGGCAAGCACTAACTTGGAGCTGGCTGCTCAGAAGAACAGAGGTAATAACTAAAGCTCACTGATATATGAAGTAAGGATAGTTGTGTAGGAGTCAACCCTTACTCAGTGGGGTCTGCATCTACTCCAAGTAGTCAGACACTAAGGACTGAACAGAATTATAGAATTTCCAGTTGATATTGGGGGAAAATTGCACATTTTGGTGGCAGAAGTGTTTGTGAGGGTAAAGACAACATAGATCTACCCTTTCTGGGCGTGTTTTTCCTATGCAAATGAGAATGTTAGGGCAAAGGAAGCTGGGGCTCTTTTATCTAGAACCCTGTAATTCTTTGAGTTGCTGGTTTAGGAATTTCAGAGGTTGGGGCTGGAGATATGGTGTAGTGGTTAAGATCATTTGCTCTCACAAGACCCATATGGTGGGTGGTTCAATTACCTGTAACTCCAGGTCCAGAGGACTGAAGCCCTCATTTGACTCTGAAGCCTATGTTGTACACACACATACAGATAAAACACCCATACATATGAGAAATGTAAGAAAGAATTTTACAAGTTAACCTAAGAAACGAAGTCTCTTTCTCTCTGGAAGGCACTAACTGATTCAGCTTTCAAACTCCCCAGCAACACGATTTCCCAGGCCACATTTCCTTATTTTGACTAATGATCTGTCAGAACTATATGATTTCTCCCTAGAGGAGCAGGGAGGAAAAAAAGCCTTAATAGTATTCCTAGTATGGGTCCCTGTTCTTGTCAGCAGCTCTCAGAGATTCTCAGCCCAATTTTCTGGGATGAAATCTCTCCCTTGAGCTGGATGTGGTGGCTCACACCTAGAATTTCAGCACTCAGGAGTCTAAGGCAAAGAGATTATTGAGTTAGTTGAAGGGTAGCCTGGGCTACAGTGAGTTCAAGACTAGTCTAAGCTAGAGTGCATTGTCCTCTATTGCACTTAACTTAAATCTCCAAAGGGAATTTTTGATATGCCTACAAGACTTCACTAATGGTTAGAACAGCAGCTGACACTTTGAGAAAGGCCTGTTTTACAGTCTAGTGTCTGCTTCAGTTCCTCCTCTTCATCCATCCACAACTGCAGATCCTCACAGACTCAGAGAGTGCTCCACAGTCCTTGAGTGGAAGACCTCAGGGAGGTTGAGGAGGCATGTTGTCATTAATAAATCATCAGAAAACCTGTTGGGGGAGGATGCTTGCTCACAAAATTCTATCAGGAAGAACTGGCTGAACCATTAATGTACAAGGACTGATCTGGATTTAAGACAACTATTCCTAAATTTCCAGCCACTGAAAGTCACTCAGACATCCATTCACTCAATTATATAAATAATCACTGAGCTATGCAGTTTAGGAGTCAAGGTTCTGAAGTCCTGAGTCAAGTCTCTACTCCAGCATTAACAAACCATGAACCTTGAGGATAGTTCTTCAGTTCTAAGCCTATGGTTCCTAGACAATAAAATAGGAGTCATGACAGGCACAGTGGTAGGCACTGTAGTCTGCTACTGGGCTGGGATGATAGGATCACTTGAGCCCAGGGGTTGAAGGTCACCCTTAGTAACATATTAAGTCCATGTCTCTTAAAAAAACAAACAACTCAGGTCCCTAACTCTTAGTCATCTTGTCCCTGCTGGGCATGGTAGCACATGTCATTGATTCCATCTTGGAAGGCAGAGGCAATCAGGTTTCTGTAAGTTCAAGGGATAGCCTGGTCTACATAATGAGTTCCAGACAACCAAGGCTACATAGTGAGACCCTGTCTCAGAAAACAAAACAAAGCAAAAGGCAATACTCCAGATTGTGCTTAGAATCTGAACAAAAGCAATACATGCTTCTCCTGCCATGGTAGGACTCCTCCTGAGGTCTGGTACTGAGTCAGTTTTATAGCATTCACGGGCTTTTATTTATTCACAGTTTTTTTTTTTTCCAGTTATTTGGCCATTTGTATGGTAAAGAGGCTCAACGAGGCAGTATCAAAAGATGCCATTTATTGAAGGGGCACTTGACATACCTTAATGGAGGCAAATGCTTTTTATTGTTTGAAAGTTAATCTGATTTAGACTGCTTGGTAGGAAAAACAGCCTAGCTTCAGGTTTGATGGCTTAAATGAAACTGGCCTCTTAAAATCATCTTTAACTTATGTTTTATTGGCTTTTTCTGGCACTCATTTCCAACAGAAATCTGTGTTAGGCTAGGACCTGGGAAGTCTGGGATAGGTTAGTGCTCTGCGACTGCCTTGCTGTGTGTCTCTGGGTAGGTCATGTCCTACTTGTTTATGTATTTGAACAGGTTCTTCAGGTTCATTCCAGTCCTGCAACTTAAGGAACAAATTTTATAACATAAAAGGTAGCCTTTAGTTTGTCTTAAGACTTTTACTTCTCAATAGGAGTATTCTTAAGAATATAGTTTATATGTGTGTAAACATATATACACATACTCCATACATTTATTTATACCTGTGTATATGATTTATTTGTGTATTTTGTAATATTGTATATTTGCTTCCTGATGTTTTTCACTGAGATATGGTTTTCCTTTTTTTTTTTTAAGACAGGATCTTATAGGACTACAATCTTCAAATCTTAGTTGCATGAGACAGATGCATGCATATTTTTGTCAACACCCTGCCAAGACACAGACTATCAATCTCATTCAAGAAAATTTTTTTTTTTTCCATTTCCCTTCCAAGGAGGACGCCTTGTCAGCATACCTGCTGAGGCAGTCACTGATCTTGTCTGTCTCTGTAGGTGAATGTTGCCTGTCTGGAAGTGCAGTTAAGTGGAGTCACGTGGCATGTGCTGTTTTGTGCTTCATCCTAGTGATACTCTGACAGGTTTTCTGCTGTCTTCTGGCCCTGAGAAATGCTATACCTGTACATGCTGTTTTCACCACCTGCTACCCCGAAAGGTCATGAAGCTTGGCTTTCTTCCAGGCTTTTGAGCTGCTACGGTTGAAGAGTGAGGGCCCTCTGCCAGGGGCCCACCATATTGTCTGCTGAATGTTCTGGAAGAGATGGAAAGAACAGTTTGATTTCCAGATTCAGGGTTGAGTTTGTTTCTATAATTGTTGGTGTCACAGTCTCCTCACTTGTCAGCTGGGCACATTCGATCCACCGGCAGACAAGACTAACTCTGACACCCGAAAATGTCATTTGTAATGACACATTTCTAAAAAGGTGTCCATGGGATGCATTGGTTTCAATTTCATATACACACAAGACAGATTGCTCCAGGGGTGAGCAGTGTCAAAAGAAGGGAGGTGAGGAGGGTGTAGAGTGGCTCTGAACCTAGAGGCTTGTGTGTGTGTGTGTGTGTGTGTGTGTATGAGACTTGTCTGCAGACGTCACTGCTGGTGTTTGTCTTCACAGTGTCCTTAACATTTGCTTCACCTTGCTTTTTGCCTTGGCTGACTTAGTCTAGCCCTGATCTTCCTGACCAGCTGCTCTTAGCTGGGCCCCTCCTTTGTTCTCCTTCCCTTTCTCATATATGCCTTATATGTGGGATACACCTGTTAGGAACCTTCTGGGACTCCCAACTCCTGAACCTCTGTGAACTGAGCCTGGCAGAGGAGGCCCTCACCCTGGGCTCCTTTCTGTCTCTTCTCTTGCGGGGCCCCTATAAATGCTTTGCTGTTCTTGTGTTCTCCAGGCTGTGCACGGCAACATGCTATGGCCCCTATGTAGTGGTCTCACTTATGGTTTAGATCCATAACTCCTTTTGGGGCTTATTTTTCTGTCAAAAATTTCTAATCTGCACTGGTATGGTACTTTATATGTATTTATAAATATCTGACTGTTTAAGTGTGGTTATTGGTCTTTGGTTCTGGAATAGGGTTGAGAGTGCCCTCTCTAGCTGTTGGTCTACTTCCCGGCTCCCTATCTTCTACGGGACAGTATGGCTGAGATGAGGAATAGGGCTTTACCCTCTCGGTGGGAAGAAAGGGGAGTCACTGCTCTGGATATTGAAGGGTTGGAGGAAGTCAGCTTTCCTCATTGTGCTGCTCTGGGGGTTGTAGGCATCAGTGCACAGCTTACCTGTTGGGAACCAAGTCTGTCTCAGCTTTCTCTTTGTAAGTTTTAAGGAAGTGATTCTAAAAGTAGGCTGTGTGATTTTACCTCTCTTGTGACCGTCTTAGAATCAAACACTCCCAAAAGACTGAAGCTCAGTGAGGCCTACAGCACAGCCTGCTGGTGTCACCCATCTCCCCTGGCTTTATGTGCATGGGACAGGTCAGTGAGACCAGGTGTGAACTGTTCTGCCCCTTCCATATGCATGCTGCCTAGCACAGGTCAGGACCCAGGTAAAGCTAAGGATTCCCTCCAAGAAGGTAGTCAGCTGTTTTATGAGGACTGTGGTTCTCTGTTTTGTCAGGGCTGAGAAAGTGACTGGAACAGTGTTTGTCCCCAGCAACTTTGGGGAAGATTGTTAAACATCACCTGCGTCTTCTTGATTGATTCCCACTCCAATGCACAGAGCAACTCTCCAGATATATGACTTTATTTTGGCAAAATATACATGCAAATAATGTAATATTTGTTACCATAACCATCTCAAACACAGAATTCAGTGGTAGTCAGTCAGTGTATATTCACATGTAGTGTCCTTGTGCAGCCATCACAATCATTCATTTGCAGAAGCTTTTTAAAAACCTTTCCTAACAGAAATTGTATATCCATTAAACACCAGCTCTCTGTTCCCTCAATTATCATTCTACAATCTGCCTATGAATCTGACCACCTAGGAGCCTCAGATAAATGAAACTATACAGCATTTATCTTTTAAAAGCTGACTTCACTCACTTCAGGGCTCATCCAAGTTAGAGTACATGTCAGACTTTTTTTTTTTTTTTTTTTTTTTTTTTTTGAGACGGGATCTCACTATATATTCTTGGCTAGCCTGGAACTCTTTGTAGATCAGGCTGGCCACAAACAGATCCTCTGCCTGTGAGTGCTGGGATTAAAAGCATGTGTCACCACACCCAGCTTTTTTCCCTTTTAAATGTTGAGTAATATTTCATTTTATGGACAGACTACATCATCTACTGATAGACACTTAGGTTACTTCTGCCTTTTGATTACTTTGAATAATACTGTTATGAATAGGGGTGCATAAACATCTTGTCTTAGGGTTTCTTTCCTTTTTTTTTAAAGATTTATTATGTACTTATTTATTTATTTTGTTTGTTTGTTTATTTATTCATTATATATACAGTGTTCTGACTGAACTCATGCCATAAGAGGGTACCAGATCTCATTATAGATGGTTGTGAGCCACCATGTGGTTGCTGGGACTTGAACTCAGGACCTCTGGAAGAGCAGCCAGTGCTCTTAACCTCTGAGCCACCACTCCAGCCCGTCTTAGGGTTTCTATTGCTATAATGAAACACCACAACCAAAAGCAAGTTGAGGAGGAGGGTTTATTTGGCTTATACTTTCACATTGTGGTTTGTCACTGAAGAAAGTTGGGGCAGGAACCTGGAGCAGGAGCTGATGCAGAGGCCATGGGGTGCTGTTTAACAGAGTGCTTCATGTAGTTTGTTTGGCCTATTCTAGAATCCAGGACTAGTCCAGGGATGGCACCACCCACAGTAGGCTGGACACTCCCTATTAATCACTAATTAAGAAAATACCTTGCATGCTTGCCTACAGCCAGATCTTAAGGAGGTATTTTCTTTTCTTTTTAAAGATTTATTTATTATGTATACAGTGTACAGAAGAAGGCACCAGATGTCATTATAGATGGTTATGAGCCACCATGTGGTTGCTGGGAATTGAACTCAGGACCTCTGGAAGAACAGTCAGTGCTCTTAACCTCTGAGCCATCTCTCCAGCCCCTGGAGGCATTTTCTTAATTGAGTTTCCTCCTCTCAGATGACTTTAGTTTGTGTCATGCTGACATAAAACTATCCAGCACACATCTGTTTAAATTCTTGCTTTTAATGCATTTGGGCACATAGCCAGAAATAGAATTGCTGGGTGATATGGTAAACCAACTTTTAATTTCTTTCTTCAACTTTTAATTTCTTTTTAATTTTAAAAAATTTATGTGTATGTGTGTGCATGTGTAATTTCTTTCTTAACAAAGAAATTAGCATTTTATTTTTTTCCTCCAAGGAATCATCAACATCTTAGACAGTACTACATTTGTCAAATAGGATAACGTACCCTCATATTATCATGAGATGATAAATATCTTAGTGACTTATGGAAATGCATACAAAAGAGACAGCAGAATCTAAAAGAGCAGTAAAGGACTGAATAGTACTTCTTTTTAAGTTCATGAGGATAAAACCAAATATGAAAAACATTAATGCTATTGCTAGTTAGAAAAAGTAGCCGCATGTCTTAGCACTGAAGTACTTGAGTTTCCAGCCGCCATGTGAGAACAGAGGACATTTTAATCTTACGGTGAAGAACACCTTTATTACCTCTCAGAACACTGCAGGGTTTGTGCAAATGTTTCCGGGGGTTAGCTTTGTTCCTAGTCAAGATCTGTGAAAATGTCACCTCTCTAGTAAACCTTAAAGTATTTCCATCTGAAAATTTATGCAGATTTTTATTCCTTCAGTCTTAACTATGTTCCCTTCCAGGTTCTACCAGGCATTTACATTTTACATTTTAAGATTTGTGCATTTGAAATTAGAATTGAGTTTTCAAATACTAAACATCACAAGCCCTGCATCAAGCCCTAACTAGCCAACTTATCATTTTTTTTTTCTTTGAGACAGAATCTCTCTACATAACCCTGTCTGTCTTTGAACTCACTGAACTGTGTAGACCAGATGGCCTCACTCAGAGATCCACCTGCCTCTGCCTCCCAAGTGCTGGGGTTAAGGATATGTGTCATTACACCCAGCTTACCAGCCTACTTTTGATTCTTGGAACATTTATATACTGTTTACCATTTGTACCAAAAGTGCACAAGGGTTCATATTTCTCCATACCTTTCCTGATGTTGTTTTTCTGGTTTTGTTGATAATAACCATGTTAATGAGTGTAAAAGCTATTTTAATACCTTTAGGAGGTATATTATGAAGCACCTACACAGAAACAAAATTAAGGATGTTTATCAAGAGGAGGGCAGAGCATCAGAACCATGGGGAAAATACTTTGTTTTGCAGCATTTTGTTATCCCTAGGATGACACCATATGGTGGTTGTGACAAAAACCATTCTGTTGAAATAGGTGCTAGCTAGCTGGTGCTGTAGGTTTAGAGGCAAGGTAGACTCAAGAGACATGTGAGGTCGTTTGTGGTTATGTGACAGAGCAGACAGTATAGCACTTCCTTAGATTGGTAGCACTGTCTTGTCTTTCAGTGATTTCATGCTTCCCAGGGGGCAGCTCCCTGTCCTGGATACCTAGTCAGGCAGGTACTACCCTGGGAAGCAAGATGAGGGACAAACCTTTGCCCCCGCCCCTGAGTGCCTTTTGGGGCTGAGCTTTGGAGTTTTCACTGAGAGACACACAGAAGCGCATTATTTCAGAGTCCAGATAGAAGAGAGACAGGCAGTGGGAGGCTCAGGAGAGGTGGTTAGTCTACTGAGGGTGGGTGGAGAGAAGAGCTGTCCCTAGGTGCCTGGGTCTGGGTTTGAAGGAGCTATAGGAGCTGACCAGAGAGGGATAAGGGAGTCTGAAGGAAGAAAAAGATGCCGTTCAGCTTCTGACTGGGGGATGTGTGAGAGAATGTACCAAGGAGTCTTCAGTTTAAGTCTTGATAGACTTGGGGTACATATATGATCCCTGGCTCTGAATGGGGAGGGAGTGGTCTGTTGGGTGTAACATTTTAATGGCAGCTCTCTTATAGTGGCCATAGGCTTCTTTGGGGGAGAGTTGCGTAACAAACAATCTTCCTCTCAGGTTGGCTAGAGGAAGAAGTATGATGTGTTTTGGGTGGCTGGGGGAGGTCTTCCCATGACACTTTTTCTACCCAGAGGTGATGTCTTTTGTGCAGTTTGTTCTTCATTCAGTTTATGTGACAACATAGAACCATTCTTGTTCCTTCAAAATTAGACAGTGTAGGAGCTCTATTCTGTCAGGAGTGAGTAAGCCTGTTACTACCCTCACTGTGCGCCAGGAGCTAATCCTGGCAGTTACTTATCAAGTAGTCATTTACCCTCAGGTTCCTTTTATATAAAGGGTCCTGGGTAGGCTTACTTTATAACCTGTACTTGTCATGGTATTGCATGTTTTTGAGATCCTGCCATGGCAGAATGTTTAGATCCACTGTGTGCCTGGCAATCCACAGACTAGATATACAGTTATATAGACATTCTCCTGCTGGGCAGTGGCTCTGGGTCCTTAAGCCACATATCTGTCCTTTTTCGTTTTCTTTTTCCAGATAGGTTTTCTCTGTAGCCCTGACCATCCTGACAGACACTTGTTCTGTAGACCAGGCTAGCCTACCTGCTTCTGCTTCCTGAGTGCTGAGATTAAAGGCGTGTACCACCACTGCCAGACTATCTTTGTTCTTTAGTGTACTTTTTAACATTTAACATTTCTCTTGTTTAGATTCTATGTGGGACTCTGGGAGCATTTCATATTGTGATAGATAAGGCTACATTCCCTTGTCCCCCAAAGCTATTGTGAATTTGCTTCTGACCTACAGAACCCCAGAATGTCTGTCTGTTCACTCTATCCTCTTTAGTGTGGGTGCCAGGTACTTCCCCCCACTGGTATGAGGGGGGGGCAATGGCATGTAATGGTTCTGGGGCCATGCTATCTAATGGAAGAGCATCTTTGACACCTTTGTTAAAACCTGAACATCTCTTCCCGAGTTCCAGGTTCTCCTGGAAATTCAGAAGTGGAAAATTCAACAAAGGATGCTGTTGAGACTCTGTCTGTCCTCCTGCAGTCCTGACCTCCCCCTGAGAAAGCTCAGTCAGGACCTTATTTTTCTTGAAAGCTTTCTCCTAAGAACATTTTGGTTGGGGCTGAGGAGATGACTTGGCAGTTAAGTACTGGCTGCTTTTGCAAAGAACCTAGATTCAATTCCTATCACCCACATGTGGCTCACAACTATCTTTTTTTTTTTTTTTTTTAAACTTTATTTATTTATTAGCCTTGGTGTTTGCCTGGAACTGGAACTACAGACAGTTGTTAGCTGCCATGTGGGTGCTGGGAATCGAACCCGGGTCCTCTGGAAGAGCAGACGGTGCTCTTAACCGCTGAGCCATCTCTCCAGCCCCGCTCACAACTATCTTTAACTACAGGTCCAGCGAATGCAATGCCCTTTTCTGACCTCTGCAAGCACTAGGCATATATATATATGGTATACAAACATACATGCAGTCAAAACATTCATACACAAAAAACAAGAAAGAACTCTTCACTTGTTATTTTCCACTGATTCATATGGTGTGTATCAAGTGAGTATCCATTCTTGGTGCCATCTACCTACCTTCCAGTGATGGGGAAACTGAATTTCTGTTGTTGCCCCATGGTTGCAACCTTTTATATACAGACTTCAGTTTCCTTCACTTTACTGTGACACATCTGTTCTTATTTTCAGAATCACAGCATCTTTCTAAGTAAATGTTACTCCTCTTCATTGCTAAGCACTAACATAAAGAGAAATCAGATGGCTCATGTGTCCTTTAATTAGGGTCAGAACAAAGAAGCAAAGGGCTGTTTCTCTAAATCGGAGGAATTCTCAGAGATTGAAATTTAAGATTTGGTTTCACAACAGCTAAAAAGAGAGAGAGAGAGAAAAAGAAGGATGTGGGAATGTGAGGTGACGGCCAGCTGTTGAGGGGCACTGGTCATTTATTTGCAGTACCCCAAGGCAGTGTTACTTTTCTCGGCTTTACACATGGGTCTGAGTTATGTGCCAGAGGCCTCTCAGAAAGTAGGTGACAGACAGGACAGACTTGAACCCACATCTGGCCCATGCTAAAGACAGCACCTGGCTCAGTGTGGCTCCAGCATCTAGAGATACCATCTGCTATGGTTTGAATTCAGTTGTTATATGTCCCCCATGGCATCATGAGGTAATGTTCAGTCTCTATTAGGAGGATTAAGCTGGAAACTTACTCTAATTGTTGTTTAGAAGGGGTACCTTTGGAAGGTACTTAGGGTTAGATAAGGCAGAGAACCCATGACTGAACCCCCAGGTATTTATAAGAAGTGGGAGGGAGACCAGAAGAGATGCACATTGGTACACACACTTCCCCTGTTCCTTGACATGATTATCTTGTGCTTCCCTGGAACCTCTGCCATCGAAAAGCTGTAACTAGAGCTACAGTTACAGAGCTAATCTACCTGCTGACCTTTGACCTCTAGAATTATGAGCTACAATAAACTTCTTTGTAATAGAACCAGTCTGAAATATTCATGTTATTGACATCAGAAACTGAACTCATATACCATGATCTAGAAGTGAAAATAAAATGATCTCTTCTTCCTCTTGCACCCTTCCAGCCCACTGGCCTCAGAATATGCATCTAGTTTCTTTCCTTTCCCTTCTCTGAACTCCGAAGCATTGGCTGAGAGTTTCCTTTCATCCTTAGGGCCCTCTTCAGAGCATCCCTTGTTTATGAGCTTCCTGAGCAAATATTTTCCTACCATCGATTATTTGTCTTTTGAGACAGGTTCTCACTGTGTAACTCTGGGTGGCCTGGGACTTGCTATGTAGACCAAGCTGGCCCTGAACTTGTAGAGATCTACTCTTGCTTCCTAAGTGCTGGGCTTGATTAAAAGCATGCACTACCAGGCCTGCCATGTTTTTTTCTTACTGGGAAAATTTACTTATAAAGGACTTTTAACCTCTTCACTTGGCATTAAAGTAATATTAAAATAATAAAAATGCTCAGAAGTGCTCACTGCACAAACCTAGTGACCTGAGTCCAATCCCAGGATTCCACAGTAAGGAGAACTGACCTTCACTACATGCTATGGCACAAGTGTGCGAACAGACACACAAGCACAGGTCTATGCATGTGCATGCCTGTGCATGTACACAACTAATAGTAATAAATGTTAGTTTATAAACATTTTAAAGGGTAGAAGTATGTATTTATAAATGTTATATAGTGTTTACCTGTTAATATCAAGGCCCTAGGTTTGATTCATCACCACTCATGCAAAATAATACTAAACAAAAGAACTAAAATTAAATAAGAGTGATTTTTTCCCTCCTGGGACCTGTTGCTATCTGAGGTTCCAGTTGAGGCTCATTCCCAGCTAGAAGAAAGAGCTTCCTGAATGATGGAAAATTAGTGTCCTACTTGGTGTCCCAGCACTATGTGGATACAAGAAAAAAAGGCAAGTCCAGTGTCTTTTAGCACTGTCACCCTGACCCACCCAACCTTACCTGCTAAAGACCTGCAGCCACTGTGTGGGAGCCCTCTTCTGGTCTCTGATAACTGTAGATCGTGCATTGTTTAGGGACATGCCACCATCCTCTGGTGCTTTGCTCTCTTCCTGCCCAGGATGGCTCTCTTTTCTGAATGATGTTCATGTGAGGAGATTCTGCTCTTCCCATGAGGCAAGGCTCAGCTGCTGCTCTTTCAGAGAATGTCATCTGATCATAGAGCCACTGGTCCCCTGACACAAATACTTTTTGTGCACTTTTTTTCATAGCCCATCTTAGCATAGATCAAATTAGAGTGGGGGGTTCTTTTGGGGAGACTGAGCTTCTAGAAGGGCCACTTTGTCATGTTTATTCCCCTGACCCAGTTGAGAGGGTTTGGGGACTGGGATAGTCTCTTGTCAGGTGAAGTCTCAGGATATGTCCTGTCCTGGTGTTCATTCTTCTGGATGCTCAGGAATGCTGTGGTTATTGTGAACCCAAGGGGTCCCTAGGAAACTGGTTTTCTGACAAGGGCTCCGTAACTGCAGCTCTCTATTCTTGAGGCCCCGGGAAGAAGGAAGATTGGCATCCTGAACAGGAACAGCTGTCTGGAACAGAAAGAGACGTGCATAAAAAGAGGTGGTCTATGAAAACATGAAGCGAACTGTCCTTCAGAGCCTCTGGTGTTCCCTGGCTTTTTGACTTGTTTTGACCACTAGGCTCCTGCTTCCCATTTGCATGGTCTGTTTCTTCTGTGGCCTCCCCTGGCTTTCTGGCTCCTGCTCTGGACTCCTTTTGGGGAAGGGAATTCTCTACCATCCACTGTGAATAGGTGTGGTCCTGTCCTATACCTTCCCTGTATAGAATTAGTCTGACAAAAAAACGAAAAAGAATTAGTATGACCACAAAGCATGGGTTGTTTGGTCCACAGGGTTAGAGGGAGTTAAAGTGTGCAGGAGAGTGAGGAAAAGTAAATTCTGTGTCTTTTCTCTGGGTAATATCTTTTAGTGCCAGAAGTGTGAGATGGAGACAGCAAAGGACTGTGTAGCATAGCAGGCTATGCCCTGGCATTGCTTCTGCTCAGAGATAGAGGTACTTTTTCTGCTTCACACAGAAGCTTCATAGAAGCTCAGCGTGGCATTGGAGAGCCATCATCTGATCTGTGTACTCATCCTAAGTGAGGAACTGAGGCACAGTCGCTTAGGTATAGAGAACACGGAGAGGTTCAGGTCTCAGTGAAAGATGGATGAGTGGGATTTAGTGCGGTTAGTTTTTGAAAGGGAAGTGCTTAGATTGAGCTACATAATAAAAAATGAATAGAGTCATTAGTGTTATTGCTTATCTTGGACGTTCATTTTCCTCAGTTATGACTAATATGCATCCCAGGATTATTTAAAGCTCAAAACGGAAATACGTATAAAATACCTGACTCATTGTTTGTTTTCTTTCTTACATCAAAAGTGTTTTTGAAATTAATGAGTTCTAAATTTAGACTGCACTAGGTATATTCTAGAATATACTACTGGTCTTTTAAACTTAAAGCAAAGTTGATGTGTGTGTGCGTGGGCACACAGTGTGTGGTTCACGTGGCATATGAAGGGCAAAGGTCAACATGAAGTGCTTTCTTTGGGTTTCTGTTGCTATGATAAAATATCATGACCAAAAGCAGCTTGGGGAGGAAATTGTTTATTTCAGTTTGTAGTCCATTATCCAGGAAAGTCAGCAGCGACACTAGAAGCAGGAACTGAAGCAGGGCCAGAGAGGAACACTGCTCACTGGCTTGCTCTCGAAGGCTTGCTCAGCCTGCTTTCTTATACACCCAGGACTTCTGCCCAGAAGTTGTACAGCCCATAGTGGGCTGGGCCTGCCCACTTTAGTCATTAAGAAAATTCCCCACAGGCTTGCCTGTTTGGTCAGAGACATTTTCTCAACCAAGCTTCTCTCTTCTCAAATTACTCTAGCTTGTGTCTAGTTGGGAAAAAAAAACAAAACAAAACAAACAGCTCACCAGGTGTCTTCCTCAGTTGCTCCCCACCTTAGTTTTTGAGACAGGGTTTCTCACTGAACCTGTAGCTCACTGACTTAGTGAGACTGGCTGACCAGCCAGCCCCAGGGAGCCTTCTGATTCTGCAACTTCACTACTGGAACCATAGGGGTGCACTGTCATGGCTGGCTTCTTACTGGGAATCTGAATCCAGAGCCTCACATTTGCCTGGCAGGTTCTTTATCAAGTAAGCCATCTCTTCAACCCCAGATTTTTTGTTTGTTTTGTTGTATTTTTGTTTTTAGGTAGTCTTATAGCTCCGCTGACCTCAAGCTCACTGTACAGGCTAGCCCTTGAACTCCTAATTCTGCCTCTGTCTCTCAAGACTTGGGATTGTAGGTATGCAGTACTACACCCAGCTGTTATCTTGTTTATCCTAATGGTCTGATTCCAATGCTACAAAAATAGTAGAAGACAATTGCAGGGCTGGAGAGACAACTCAGCTGTCCTTCCAGAGGACTTGGGTTTGTTGTCTAGCATCCACATGGTGAATCACAACCATCTGAAACTCCAGTTTTAGGACATCTGATGCCCTCTTCCGATCTGTGTGGGCACCAGGCATGCATGTGATGCACAGACATACATGCAGGCAGAATACTGATGTGTGTGTGTGTGTGTGTGTGTGTGTGTGTGTGTGTGTGTGTGTATATGTGTGTGTGTGTGTGTGTGTAGAGAGAGAGAGAGAGAATAATTTTTTAAAATATTTTTTAAGATTTATAGAATGTACAGAAGAGGGTACCAGATGTCATTACAGATGGTTGTGAGCCACCGTGTGGTTGCTGGGAATTGAACTCAGGACCTCTGGAAGAACAGTCAGTGTTCTTAGCCTCTGAGCCATCTCTCTAGCCCTTAAAAATATTTTTAAAAGAAAGGTAAATTACAATAAGTTGTGTCTTCTAGAAAGAAGAAAAGCTTTGAAATTAGATAGTATTTTTTTCTTCTTCAGTGTGTGGCCTTGTAAATCCTAGGCCAGTACTTTGCCATTGAGTTACTGTTTCCAGCCCAAACAAATGCTCTGTGGGTCCTAGCTCTACTGATATGTTTGAGCCTAAGATCCTTATCTGTAAAATGGGGGTGGAAAGCCCTACTTCTGGACCAGGGATGTGGCTTGGGTGGGTGGTAGAGGTTTGCCCTTGCACAAACTCCTTGCTTATATCCCCACCATTGCAGTGTACCAGCCTCTATTTCTGTCATTCAGAAAGTAGAGACAGAAGGACCAAAATTTAAGGCCATCCTCTGGCTAGTTCACAAGTTTGAGGCCAGCTGGGATTCATGAGATCCTGTCTCACAGAAAAAAATAAAATTCTACTTTTTAAAAAGTAGTGTTGAGAGTCTGGAGAGATGAGGCAATGGTTAAAGCACTTGCTGCTCTTGCAGAGGAGTGAAATTTGGTTCCTAGTTCAGGTGGCTCAAAACCACCCATAATTCAGCTACAGAGGATCTGATGTCCTCTTCTGGCTTCTTTGGGAACCCACTCTTGATTATACACCCACAAACAGACATATACATACACACACACAAACACACACTTAAAAGTATGGGGCTGGAGAGATGGCTCAGGGTTTAGGAACACTGGCTGCTCTCCCAGAGGACCTGGGTTCAATTCCCAGCACTCACATGGCAGCTCACAACTGTCTGTAACTCCTGTTCTAGATATCTGACACCTTCATACCAATGCACATAAATAAAGCTAAAATAAATTAAAAAAAAAAAACCAAAGAACCCCCACAAAAATATATCTTTTGTAGTTTTGTTTGTTTGTTTGTTTTGGTTGTTTTTCAAGACAGGATTTCTCTGCAATTTTGGAACCTGTCCTGAAACTGGTTCCATAGACCAGGCTGGCTTGAACTTACAGAGATCCACCTCTCTCTGCCTTCCAAGTGCTGGGACCAAAGGTGTGCACCACCACTGCCCAGCTCAGTCTGTCTTTTAAAGCAGCATGAAATGAGGTGTTTGCTAACAGTGCCATAGGGAAGTACCGCACATTGGGTAGTTTTGACAGAATTTATTTTCTTACAACTCTGGACGCTCAAAGTCCAAAGCTATGGTGCAGACAGGGCCAGCTGCCTCTGAGACTGGCTTTGGCAGAGGCCACCTCTCACCTTGCTTTGTCCCCACATAGCCGTTCCTTCAGGCCTCTGAGATTTGGCTCTAACAGCTCTTTTTACTCCTCAGAGCCTATCTCCAAGTATAACCATATGGTAAAGGGTTAGGAGTTATGCTTACAAATGGGAGGGACATGGAGCTGGAGAGATGGCTCAACCAGTTAAGAGCACTGGCTGCTCTTCCAGAGGTCCTGAGTTCAACTCCCAGCAACCACATGGTGGCTCACAACCATCTATAATGAGATCTGGCACCCTTTTCTGGCCTGTAGGCATGCATGCAGACAGAACACTATATGCATAATAAATAAATAAATCTTTTTTTAAAAAAACAAAGCAAATTTGAAGGACACAACTAACTTCCATTAAGCTAGCTAGGAAGATCTGTGGGTAGAAAACAGTTCTTCCCGGGGCTGGAGAGATGGCTCAGCGGTTAAGAGCACCGTCTGCTCTTCCAGAGGACCCGGGTTCGATTCCCAGCACCCATGTGGCAGCTAACAACTGTCTGTAGTTCCAGTTCCAGGCAAACACCAAGGCAAATAAATAAATAAAGTTTTTTTTTTTTAAAAAAAAAAAAGAAAAAAAAAGAAAACAGTTCTTCCTAGCTAGATCTGTGTTGAATCCTTGCTGAAGATTGTATTTGATGTTTGGGATTATGTGGAAGGGAAATAGTATTTATTATTAAGCAGCTTCCTAATTTCTGAACACTTTCTGTTAAAATTAGGCCAGCATGGTAGGGTGACATTTAGAGAGTAAATTCAGCCTGTTGTTGCCTCTGATCCTACAATTCTAGCTTAGAGTCAACAATTCATCAGCAGCAAAGGCCAGGCTTCACTTGACAATTTTAGCAAAGCATTGGTCTTCTTTTTTTGTTTTGTCATATGGTACTGAGGCTTGAACTCAGGGCCTTCCTTGTACATGATAAACACACACTTTACCACCGAGCTTAACCCCAAGATTATATTTTAAATTTGTAAAGATCAAGATAGGATGGAAACCAGACAAAAGGGTTGATTAAAAATTAAATATGGCCATGCATGGTTGTGCACCATGCATGCACCTTTAATCCTAGCACTGAAGAGGCAGCAGAAGCAGATGGACAAGTTCCAGTACAGTCAGAGCCACATAGTGAGACCTATCTCAAAAGACAAAACTAAACTAAAAAATTACACAGGTGAAATATGTTCAGTGAAAGAAACCAGATACAAAAGGCCTTGTGTTGTCTGATTGCATTTGCATACAATGTTTACAGTAAGCAAATCTATATCCAGAGGAAGGGATTGAGCTGTGTGGCCCGGGAGGAGAGGAGGACTGCAAAGGGACTCCGAATGAGGTCCATGCTTCCTTCTGGGCTAATGGAGCATTCCAGAGTTTGAGATGGGGTAGCTCTCACTTGGTAGTGCTTTTACAGTCCTGGTGGAGGATGCTTAGGATCCAAGGTGCCATCTCTAGCACTGCAGAACAAAACAGAAGTCTCCTGGAGTCCATAGGATACTTGTACAAGTATATAAATATACTAAATCTCATGGACTTGTGCCCTCACAAGAGTGAAGTTTAGTAGGGCATATGCCTTTAATAACAGCACTCAGGAGGCAGAGGCAGGAGGATCTCTGTGAATTTGAGGCAAGCTTGATGTACAGAGCAGGTTCCAGGACAGCCAGGGCCACTCAGAGAAACCTTTTCTGGAAAAGCAAAAAAAAAAAAAAAAAAAAAAAAAAAAAAAAAAAAAAAAAAAAAAAAAAAAAAAAAAAAAAAAAAAAAAAAGAAAGAAAGAAAGAGAAAAATTTGTAGTATATGAATTACATCTCAACAAAGCAGTTATAAAAATTGAACTGTTTGGTGGTGAGAATAACTTCTTTTAAATTTTGTTGGGTTTTCTTTTTTGAAAACTTATTTTCAGGGCTGGAGAGATGGCTCAGAGGTTAAGAGCACTGACTGTTCTTCCAGTTTCTGAGTTCAATTCCCAGCAACCACATGGTGGCTCACAACCATCTATAATGAGATTTGGAGTGTAGGCATACATGCCAGAACACTGTATACATAATGAATAAATAAATCTTTTTTAAAAAACAAAATCTTAAAAGTTTTAGATACTGTATTGCTGTATAATCCAGGATGGCCTAGTACTCTGCAGTTCAGTTAGCCTCAAGCTCAAGATCTTTTTATATTTTCAGTAATTATCTTATTGGAAAAGAACAAAAACCAAAATCCTACATTTCACTAAGATTACTTAGGGTACAGTTTTGTATGCAAAAGAAACTGTCTTTGAAATAACAAGGAAGGTGGCACTTTTGTACTTACAATTGACTTGACTAAAAGAGATGACTGAAATGTACGAGTTGTCAATAGGAAATGAGTGTGTCTGTGTTGCTAGCAATCTTGGCCTCATGTAACATGTTCCTCTTAAGAGAGTCTGTCTCCTTGTCAGCATCGGATTTGTGCTCTGCAGAGATACAGCTCTTTGTTGTTTGGAGTCCACAGACAACAAAGTCCATGCCTTGAAATCTACGTGAGTGTTCATTTAGAGAATTGCTGGTTCCATGTGTGGCTTGTTCAGTCCAAAGCCAGATTTCTGGGCCATATATATTTTTAATGTATGCTAAATAATTCATTAAGGTTGTTTGTGCTTACCTCACCTCCAACTTGCCTGTTTCTACCTCATTTTTAACCTCGTGGAGCCTTACTGCAATCTGTTTCCTGGCTAATGACCACATAAAGTCATCTCAGAAAGGAAAACTAAGACTCTGATGTTACCTTTGCCAGTTTGTGCTTTTAGTCCACCCTTTGGTATTTGCAAAGGTCAGATGAGCTATTTCGGTGTCCGTGGCCCTGATTAATGGGAACTCCTGCATTCTCATTGGTCCCCAAGGATGAAGGATTGGTGTGGTGGTGGCAGGCAGCATCTGCCGGAATGTCAGAGCACAGTGTTGGGAATTGGATGAGCAGCAGGCCTATGAAGCATAAGGAGGCGGTGCTCCTCTAACGCTAGCCCATGAGTTCTCTCCTGCAGCCGTGCAGACATCTCCAGGAGCATTTGTTCTCCTCCATTAAGCTGTGTTGCTAGGGATTTAATGTGGAAAGTACAAGTTGCCCCTTCCCTAGGAGAACTGTGGGCTGTTTGTCAGCTCCCTGCTTTCCTAAGTCTTTCTAAGCTCCCTGTGAGTCGGCGTACTTGTATTTAGCTTTTCACCCCTCCTTGTAGATGCTGGCCTTTTCTAACTTAAATAAAAATTGCTGTGTTGGCATGGAGATTTTAACCAGAAAACAGGCGCTTTGTGCACTAGGGAGAATAACTGAATAACATGGGACTCGCTTCCCACCCAAGAGCAGATGGTCCACATTCATTTATCTTGTGACCTTTCTTTTCTTCTCAGACACCAAATCTCTGATCCCAGGGATCATAAATATTCTCTAGGTTTGCAACCATAGAGACGAGGAGAGCAGCAAGACGTGGGTATCATTCCCTACTTGTTAGAGCATTTTCTAGCACTAAATCAGAGTCGTGTAGCAATGGACTTTATGAACACCTGAAGGACACCACAGCAAGGTTGCCAAGGTCAAGAAGGAGCCCTCTGCTCAGCTCTGCAGCCTCACCTGTCCAGTTACCTGGCAGCTTTCCCAGCAGCTGCTCCTAGACACCATGATGATGGGCACAGACCCTTTTTGCCTGCCCATGGGGTCTCATTATTAATGTCTTCAATAGTGATAAAGCCACCTGGTGTTAGTCACCTTGTCTGCTGCTTTTCCACTCCAGAGCACCTGCTTTCTCATTCACCAGCAGGCAGACCCACAAGTGCAGCATGGGGTGCTCTGAGAACAGGCATGCACTGAGATAGACTGAGGGAAGGTGCCTGCACAAGGTGATCTGAGCTTGTCCCTGAAGGATGCTACCCAGGAGCCAGGTGTGTGTGTGTGCTAGTAAGAGACTATTAAAAAGGCCTGCGTGTGCATTATCTGGGTAGAAGTGAGTCTGGTTAGAGATAATGACCCTGAAGATCAGGAGGGTAAAATGTATTTGGAGTTTAGTGGAAAGCTCTGGAAGGTTTTGTTTGTTTTTCTTTTTGAGACAGGTCTTACTATGTAGCACTGGCTGTCTTGGTGTTCACTATGAAGACTAGGCTGGTCTTCAACTCATAGATATCTGCCTGCCTCTGCATCCCAAGTGCTAGGCTTAAAGGAGTGGCCTACTATGCCCAACTGCTCTGGAAGAGTTTTGTTTTTAATAATTTATTTTTATTTTATGCATATTGGTGTTTTGCCTGCATGTATGTCTGTGTGAAGATATTAGATCTTGGAATTACAAACAGTTGTTAGTTGCCATGTAGGTTCTGGGAATTGAACTTGGGTCTTCTGAATGAGCAGCCAGTGTTCTTGACTGTTGAGCTATCTCTCCAGCCCCTCTGGAAGATATTATTATTATTATTATTATTATTATTATTATTATTATTTTAATGTATATGGGTGTTTTGCTTGCATGTGTGTCTGTGCAGTACATGTGTACTAGGTACCCACAGAGGCCAAAAGAAGGGTCTGATTCCCTGGAACTGGAGTTACAGATGGTTCTGAGTCACTGTGTGGATGCTGGAAACTGAACCCAGGTTGAGCAGCCAGTGCTCTTAATTGCTGAGCCATCTCTCCTGCTTCCTTGGGAGGTTCTTTTGGTTTGTGATTTTTTTTTTAACCCTTCCTCCTTCCCCCCCTTCTTCCTCCCTCCCTCTGTCCCTCCCTCCCTCCCTCCCTTCCTTCCAGGGGCCAGATAGTCTAAGAGGAGAGAGATGGGCTGATGTGGTGCCCCCACTCAGTGGCGGTAGGAGGTCTGGAGGCCACTCTGCATGCCTGTCTACACATTCACACTCCTGCTCCTTCCCTTTTACTTCTCAGCCCCAGAGTCTCTCTAGATTCCCCATATCCTTCTCACCCCCAAGTCTTGTTAGCTTCCTGAGGCCTTCTGTGGGTCTCCAGTCAGCAGGGCTCAGCCACCCCCTGCACCCTGCTATCAAGATGTTCTGCCACTGTTTGGCTCCCAGGGGAAACTCCCAGTGTTCCTGACTCCCTGCTCAGATCCCACGCTGGGACCGTACAGGAAGAAGGAAGAGAACTCTGAAGTGACTCTTCATGTGGTTTAGAGGGGACTCAGGGCTGGGGTCAGAACATACCCAGTTTGAGCCCCCCTTTTGCTTTTCATATTCTTAAGATGAGGTGATTTTTTATTTCTGCTTTTTACATTCTTACTGTGGAAAGTTTCCGACACCATCATGAGCAGGGGAGACAGGTTATGGCATGACTGTACTCTGATCCAGCTGCTCTCACGTCACCAACCCACCCTGCATATCCACTCTTCTTCCCTCCCACCCTGCATTATTTCAGGAAAATTTCAGACATCTTGTAATTTTACCCACAAATGCTTTTATGTATGTCTAAAAGTCTGGGCTTTTGTCTCAGGTCTTCCTCTGTCAGAACCCCAGGTTCTCGCCTGTGATGGTGAATCTTAACTGTCACCTTGGCTGGATTTGGAGTTGCTGAGGAGATACCTCTCTGTTTGTCTTTGAGAGCATTTTCAGAGAGGGTTGAGGGGGTACAATGTCCCCTGAATGTGGGCAGTAGCATCCTGTGGTCTGGAACCTCAGACTGAGGAAGGAGGAAAGAATTGGAGGGTAAGTGATTGCTCTGCTTTCTGACCGTGGCTGCTGTAGAGCCAGTTGCCTCCAGTGCCTGCTCCCACAGAAGAGCTATGCTTCCTAGCTATCCACTGTGATGGCATATGCTTCCACTGTCCGTCAGACCAGCCCCTTCTTCTCCTAAGTGCTGTGGTCAGCTGTCTTGTCATAGCAGCAAGTAACTAGCACAGCACCCTGTCCCCGTGCTGAGGAAGGCTGGCACTGCCTTTGCTGGATTCAGTGTGCAGCAGGCCCCAGAGTGACACACAAACACACCTTTTGGATCTGAGGATGTGCTCATTTCCAGTCTCCAAATAAAACCAAAACTACAACCTTCAGAGAAGATGAGGCCAAGTCCCATTTTCAACCCCGCTTACTAATACTCTGTCTTTTGGAACATGTTACCTGTCTGTAAACCCAGGACATAATCACTCCCTCACTGTGTTATGGTATGATTTCAATTAACAGTGTATACATCAGCATATGATAAGCTCTGAATACTTGTATGCCATTTCTGAGTCTACACAGTCATTGTTACCCATATTTCATATGTGAAATGGCTGAGGCTAAAACCAAGGTGAATGAACACACCCGAGGTCTTGGCTAATAAATTGCAAAGTAGGCACTTCAGCCTAGATCTGAGTGACCGGAAAGCCCTGAGCTTTTATTACTGCTGTTATTGATTGAACCTTGTTGCTTGGTCTTGTGAGAAAGAACAGGGCAGTCTGGCCCTGGCCTGGATCTGCTGCTTTAAGCTTTTGCTGATTTGTTACAAGCTTGGGGTCCCAGGGACAAACTCTCCTTGAGACTCTTCTTCCAAAACTCGTGCCTTCAACCTGTCTCTCTTGTTAAGAGCTTGCTGGACTCATTAGCAACTGAAATGGGGAGAAGTAAAGAGCAGAACGAAGAAGAAAAGCCTAATGCAAAACATTCACATCAGTTTGTTGGTATTTTTGAGGAAAAGGGACCAGAACTCTTGCTATTGATGGAACTTTGTTTTCTATTCAGTCTAGGTTGTGAGGAATTGACAATGATTATCCATTTCCACTGAAAAACTGGTAGGGATGGAAAATGTGAAGATAATGCTGCAGAAACCCAAGTCCCACACAGCATACTAGATTTCTTGTTCTTCTTGTAGTAGGCAGGTTAGAGACCTTGGTGGGGGTGTGTGTGCAAGAACTAGCCATGACTATGACATGCTGCCCTAGAATCCTAGTCCTGATGGACCTGGTTTACTGTGGACTGTCTTGCAGGCTTTCCTTGGCATGCTTCATTCTCACAGGGCTGCGGGGTTCCGAGTTTTGTAAACAAGGATGCTAAGCAATTCAGAGAATTATAGGCAGTTCTCTTCCTGTGTCCTACAGAAGTTTCTGGAACTTGCTGTTCAGGGGTATCCTGTCCATCGTGTGAAGAACATAATTGCCAAGTTGGAATGGGGCTGGAACTCTCCCCAAGGTACCCAGCCACAGGAAGCCTTGCTTCTGAAATGGCTTTTATCTGACTGTTTACTGCAGAGATGGCCTCCTCTGTGGATGTGGAATGCCTTTGATGTCATCCTAGCCAGCCACCTTCAATGGAATGGCCTTCCCCAAATAAGGCAGGGGAACAGATTTGAGTCAAAGACTGAATCCCAGTGGTGCAATGTGACTTACCAGTTCTATGACAGAGCCTCCCTTTTGGGTGGAAACACAAAACTGGTGCCTCATTGCAAGATGACAGCCTAGCTTTCTTGGGATCCAGCCAAGTAAACAATTTGAGATGACCCCCACACTTAACTAGCTAACACTTTGGGCTGTAATCCAAAATCATTATGGAATATAGTTAAAATTGTTCCCTCTGAAACCCTCTGGCTATTTATTTGAATTAGTGAGGTTATGCCAATGACAGCCATGGAGACCAGTCTGTAATTAGAAGACGTTGCCTTGAACTTCACAAGAATAGTGTTCCTCAAGTGTGTTGGGTACCTTTCTCCTACAGTCCTCTCAGCCTCACCTTATTCTTGCTCTTTGTTCAGAATCATGGCTCCTTTCTCTTCCTGAAGCCCTCTTCCAAGTTCTGTAATCAGAGTTTCCCTCTGCCCTCAATGTGGGACTGGTCTGAAATCCAAACTCTATCTCTTATTAAGAGTGTGGGTTTTTAGAGAAGTTACCTTGTTTTCCTGAACTTGTCTCCTCATTTATAAAATGGGTCTACTGTTTACTGAGTGGAGTCACAAAGCTTCTGTTTGTTGAGAGCCTTTGTTATGTTCAGTTATTCTGTTTAGCATGTATAAATAAGCTCATCTAGGTAATAGCTGCCCCAAATGAAATTCATTGGTTTCAAAATTGTTTTAATTTTTAAATTTCTATGTGTGTTTGTTTTCTCTGAATGTATGTGTGTGTGGCATATGCATACTTGGTGCCCTTGGAGATCAGAAGAGTGTGTTGGAACCCCCTGGAACCCCTGAGCCACAGGTAGATAGATGCTCATCAGCCCTCTGAGAGGAGTATGTGCTCTTAATGGCTGGGCCTTCTCTTCAGCCAGAAAGTCTTTGTTTTTTATAATATGTATATATATTTGCCTCCCAGCCAATCTCAAATTCACTGCCCTCTTTTCTTAGTCCTCTGAATGTTGGTTCATACTCAGCTCTTTGTCTTATAAGATATTGGCTCTGTCAGTCTTAGCACACACCTTTAATCCCAACATTCAGGAGGCAGAAGCAAGAGGATCTGTAGTAAGAAGTTTTTGGCCTGGCCTAGCCCAGAGATTTAGACCAGGAATCTCAAATAATTATACAAATTCCTATATTAATTACATGCTGTTTGGCTTATGGCTCAGGCACATTGCTTATTAATTTTTATTTATTTTTTTAAACTAACTTTCTCTCTTTCTTTCTTTCTTTCTTTGCCTGGAACTGGGAACTGGAACTACAGACAGTTCTGAGCTGCCATGTGGGTGCTGAGAATTGAACTGGTCCTCTGGAAGAACCGTCAGTGCTCTTAACTGCTCAGCCATCTCTCCAGCCCCCTAATTTTTATTTTTAAACTAATTTATGATTAGCCATGTGGCTTAGTATTATTTTTTTAGTGTAACATTTTTGTCGTGTGTGTGTGTGTGTGTGTGTGTGTGTGTGTGTGTGTAAATTCGTGTTTTGCCTGCATGTATAACTGTGTAAGGGTGTCAGATCTTAGAATTATAAACAGTTGTGAGCTGTCATGTGGATGCTGGGAATTGAACTCAGGTTCTCTGGAAGAACAGACAGTGCTCTTAACTGCTGAGCCATCTCTCTAGCCCCTCTTTTCAGAGTTTTTTTTTAGTCTGGTAGCCCCACCCATATTTTTTGTCTGCCTTTTGGCCAGTCAGCATTTTACTAAACTAATAGGAGTGGCAAATGTAGAAGAGCATAATTTCACAGCATTTTTTTAAAAATAAAAAAGTTTTAATCTAATTTTTTGTACAGTTTTTTTGTTTTACTATTATCTATAACAACTTGTAACCAACATTGTAAACAAAGACAAACATCTATAATCTATTTTTTGAGGAATGTGGGCATACTTTTCTAGACTACTTTTTGCTGATTTGAGGCACTGGTAATCTTAAATTTAAGATTATAGTCAAGTCTAGAGTGGAGTAGTCAGAAGAGGAGGATCTCTGAATTTGAGTCCACTATGGTCTACAGATCAAGTACTGGGACAGCCAGAGCTATGTAGAGAGACTCTGCCTTGAAAAACAAACAAATAAACAAAAAATTGAAAGTTTAATGGAAATTTTCTTATATTGTATATCCAGTTAAATTCAGAATTCTAGTTGCTGTATAAAGTCATATTTTAAGATTTTATTTGACTGGGATGTACGAAGGTACAATATTGATATGTCTCATGTTTTTTTTAATTTATGGGCTCTTCATACAAATGCTTCTCATTGTAATTTATGTACTGAAGAGACTAGGACATTTGTCCTATAGTGTTTCCGACAGTCTAGGTTTTTATTACTTCTCTGTGCCTCTCTCTTGGTGGGGTTGGTGGTGCACATATGTGGAGGTCACAGGGTGAGTGTGGAGTGTATTGTCCCTTCCCTTTGCTTGGGATGGAACTCAGACTGTCAGGCTTAGTGGCAAGTGCTTCACCTCTTATGACCGAGTCAACTCTCCAGGCTTGGTTTGTTGTGTTGTTCTGGATTTTTTGCTTGCTTGCTTTTTTTTTTTTTAAATTAACTTAAACATAGTCTGGACTTTGCTGATTATATCTCCCTGGTGTCATTTAACATGTTCACATTTTATTCTGTCCTCCATATTTTGTGTAAGTTGGAAGTGGAATGTAGAGAGTGATCAGATTCAGGTTCAGGAGTTTTGTTTTGTTAGCATTGGGATCTCATGTAACCCAGACTGGCCAGAATCAAGGGTGGTCTTGAACTCCTAATCCTCTTGCCTCAGCTTTCTAAGTACTGAGATTACAGATGCAAGCTGCCAGGATCTAGTTTGAGGCCTAATTTTTGACAAATCTATTGCAGAGGTTGAATAAATTTCTCTTAGGAGGCTCCTAATATTGGGTCCTCTTTCTGTTTGAAATGTCAGCAGCCAGCCACAGGTGGTCAGTGCCAATGTACGCTCATTTGATAGGGGTTATAAAATGGCTTCTGTCTTAGTTACTGTTCTATTGCTGCGAAGAGACACCATGACCAAGGTAACTTATGAGAAAAAGCATTTAATTGGGAGCTTACATACAGTTTCAGAGTGTTAGTCCTTTATCATCACACCAGGGAGCATAGTGGCAGGCTGGCATGGTGCTGAAATAGCAGCTTGGAGCTTTTATATCCTGATCTGCAGGCAGGAGATGGGGGAGGGGGAGGGAGATGGGGAGTGGAGGAGAAAGAAATGCTGGGCCTAGAGTGAATTTTTGAATCCTCAAAGCCCATCCCCAGTGACACATCCTCCAACACAGCCACACCTCCTAATCCTTCCCAGATAGTTCATCAACTGAGGACCAAACACTCAAACATATGAGCCCATGGGGAACTTCTCATTCAAACAACCAGAGTTTCTAAATTGAACTTAATTATTCTGGGGGCCTGTTTCTCGTGGTGCCTATCACAGGGCTATGCACCAGAAAGACTCAATAAGTATCGGCAATAATGAATAATTGGACTGGGAGTACATCTTCGAGGTACAGTACTGTCTAGCATGCTAGGTCCTAGATTCCATTCCACACAGCACAAACTAATAATAATAATAATAATAATAATAATAATAATAATAATAATAAAACAGCAAATGGCAAGAATAGCAAGTCCCAAACAATCACTAGACAATGCTTGCCCCTCAGACTTGCTCACTGATTGGTCACTGCAAAATGGTTCTCCCTAGAAGAGAAATGAAGTCATGCCTCAAACTCTGTGTCCTTCCTGTTATTCACAAGTCCAAGCTTTAGCTGTAGTTTTTGTTGCTGGGTTTGTTGCCTGATATGAAGAACACTGAGGGGGGTGTCAGGCAGCCTGGGTGCAGACTACCATTGTGCAGGGAGGTGATGGGGAGGCCTCAAGCTTAAGAATTCTCTTCAGCTGTACAAGCAAACTGCCAACTTTTTGTCTGGAGTCGGTCTCTGCTAGAGAAGGACCTTCAACCAGAGAGGTTGCCTCACTCTGCAAGTCTTGGGCAAGGGTTAGTTCAGATGGAAGATGCTTTATAGGCTGCCTGCATATCAAGGCCTTAATATGACTGTTGTTGGCCTGTACTGTTGTATTTTAGCTGTTAATGAAGGGCTCTGGCTGGGAAGTCAGGGAGATAAGAGTACATGCTCATGTGCGAGTGCACACGTGTACACACACACACACACACACACACACACACGTCATATCATTTTTCTGGGTCTCATCTTCCTAGTGTGAGAAAAGTGACACCAAGATGGGTCAAAACTCCATAGTAAAAGGCGAGACGCCAGTCCAGGAGGCTAGAGAGATGGCTCAGCCATTACTTCTGGCTCCATGGACATATGTGTGGCTTATACACAGACACATGCAATATACATAAATAAAAATAAAGATCTTTGCTTGGCAGTAGTAGCACACTTTAATCCTAGCACTTGGGAGACAGAGGCAGGTGGATCTCTGTGTCTATAGAGCAAGTTCCGGAACAGCCAGAGTGTTACACAGAGACATTCTGCCTCAAATAAAATATAATAAAACAAAGATTTATTTAAAAAACCCAGATAGGATTCACTGATGTTGACTTATACTTCTGGAATTCGTCCCAGTGTGTTTATGTGCGTCTGTGGGGTGGAAGTGGAGTCTGGAGGGGTCTGCAGTGTCTTGAGTGTCGTGGGCTCTTCTGGAGAGCTGTGTCACAGTTTGAATGCCTATCGTAACCTGCTTTGTTGCCCCTCCTGTTAGTCATTTATTGCATAGAACATGCTAGTCAGGGTGAGGATTGTTGTCAGTCTAATGCGGAATGTGGCTTTGTGCTGTTCCAGTGAAATCAAAGACTCCAGTGTCTCAGAGGTAGAAGTGCCATGAGTTGCCAAGGGCAGCATCATCCCTTCTAGGGCATTCTGCCAGGTGGCTTCCAGCCCAGCTTTGTGTATTCCAGGGATGAGACGCTCCTCACTGCCCACAGCACATCTACTGCTGCTCTCTTCTCAAGAGAGAGGCCTTCCTTAATTTTATCTGAAACCTGTCTCCTCATTTCACTCTGCCAGTTGTTGGTGCCCTTTCCATTGTACCGTAGAGCATGAAGGACAACAGGGAGCACTCTTGACCATGTACCTGGAGCAAGCCTTCCAGAGCCGACCCGAAGGGAGTAAAATCTAGCCAACCATGTGGCATCACCTTTGTGTGAAGACAGCAGCAGGGACATTTTTGAGCATGGAAGAAGTTATCTATTAAGCAGTGTCCGATTCAGGTGGACTGGTGTGACATGCAGGAGGCCATTGCAGGAGCTCTGCAGCCTCTCTGTGTGCCCCTCACCATATAGCTCTCTCTAATGTCCTTTGTTAGGCCCCTGCATGTGAACACTGCATTATTTAGTGCCATTTATCCTAGCGCGTTCTCATTCCTACAGTCTGCAGGAAGAGACTGTAACATATGGGCCGTGTGTCAACGCTGGGCAGTTTGTCAGCTTTAGATAGCTGTTAGGGAGCTGAGAGCTGGTAATGTCAGCGGATAGTTCAGAGTCTTAAGTCACAGAGTTCTTAATCACTAGAAAAGGACCCCCCCCCACCCCAGTAATGACACAGACAAGCGGGAAAGAGCCTTTGTTTCATCTGGCTGGATGTACTTGCACCCATCCATCCTTACTGGAGTCCCCTGCTCTGAGCCCAGGTGTCCAGATGTGAAACACCGAGTGCAGCAATATATTCGTTAGGGTGGATATTAACATACTGGCTTCCATTTCCATGTCTAACCAAAGATACACGTCAAGCTGTTCATGTTCCCTGTGGGATTATAGTGGAGTGGTTGGTACGGGAAATGGACTTGCTGTGGAAGGAGAGGGCATGTTGAACGGCTCGTATTGGGGTAGCTGGATTACTCTGGAAATACGTACCTCTGTACGCACCTCTCTTTATTCTTTAGAGCTCCAGGGACAGATAGTCTCCACCTCCCTTTCTGTCCCCTGGCTTTTGTTACAAATTATATAGGACAGGGAGCTGAGAGGGCATAATGGGAAGAAGGCAGAGCATTCCGACTGCTCACGGCAGCAGGCAGCTTTAGACAAGATGGAAGAACTGAAGAGCTGAGCCCTACCTGACTCCGTTTGTTTCTTTATTTGTGGTTTTTCAAGACAGGCTTTCTCTGTGTAGCTCTGTCTGTCCTGGAACTTGCTCTGTAGTCCAGGCTAGTCTCAAACTCATAGTTCTGCCTTTCTCTGGGATTAAAGGTCTGTACCCACCCGCACCTAGCCTCCCTTTTTTTGAGACAAGGCTTTACTGTGTAGCCTTATAGCTCTAGCTGGCTGTGTAGACAGATTGGTCTGTTTCAAACCTGCAAATACTAGGATTAAAGATATGTGCCATCACCCTACTTCCTCTGTGTGTGTGTGTGTGTGTGTGTGTATGTGTGTATATGTGTTTAGGTGTAATGGTACTGTTATCAAATCTATATGCTAGGTAAATACTATAACACTGAGCTACACCCCAGCCCCATGAACCTAGACTGTCTCTCTTGTTTGTGTACAATCTTTGACTATATGTTTTATTCTTTGAGAATTTCATACATGCATAAAGTATATTTGTGTATATATTTGTGTAAAGTATATATATTAACCTCTGCTCTCAGATCCACTGCCACCCACCAATTTCAGCTTCATGCTTTATACATATGTATAACCTACTGAGTCCAATTTGTGCTGGACTCCAATAGTTATGGCTGTGGGGCCATCCATTGGAACACTGAAGGACCAAAGCCTTAGGAAAACTGTCTTTCTCACACTGCCATTCTCTGTCAATAACTCTTAAACTGAGAGGTGGGGATTGTGAGTACCTCTCCCCATGGTGAAATGTGCAGGTCTTGTGAGAGTAAACTACTGTGAGCTCATGAGTGCAGCTGTCCTGTCCTGACCAGAAGATACTGTTTTACCCCAGCCTTCCCCAGCCTCTAGCTGGTATAGTCTTTTTGCCTGAATCTGGGCTCTTAAACTTCAAAACTTGAAAGCATGAAGAAATACAGAGAAGTAGAGAAAATACCATTTTCCTATTACCTATATTACCATTCCTGTAAATATGTTGGCCTATGTATTTCCTTCTTGTATTAGTACTGCATCTTTAGTTATAGAGATGATGTTGTAGGTAGGTTTGTATCCTATTTATTCTCCCATTTAACATTTAACTAGCATTTCATGGTGCAAAAGCAGCTTATAAATGCTATTCTCCTTTCCTGGGATAGAACTTTGCACACGCTAAGGCCATCACCTATTGTTGATATACCCCTTATCCTAAATGTCATTTAATATGAGTATATAGCATGCAGTCATGACTGTTGCCGTAGTTTTAGGCATCTGGGTTATTTCATTTTTTTCCCCATGTTCTTGTGACAACTTATGCAATAATCAGCATCTCAGATTGTAAATCTTTACTTGATTTTTAAGTTATTTACTTATAATTAATTCTTTCAAATGGAATTACCAGGTTGAGAGACAGCTTTTATTTTCTTATTTTCTATTTATTTATAGATAGGGTTTACGTATGTAACTCAGGCTAGTCTCAAACTCAAAATCCCCTAGCCTCAGCCTCCTGAGTACTGGAATTACACATGTGTACCACCACTCTCAGCTAAATATTCACTTGATTTTTTAAGTTTGGAAATAAGATGCTGCTCTTTTGGAAAGAAGCTGCCAACATGTAGTTTAGGCAGTCCTTGAACTTGCAATCTTCCTGTCTCAGCTCCCCAAGTGTCCAGGTTTGCAGCCTATATCACTGTGCACTATACTAACTGGTAAGTTTTTTTTTTTTTTTTTTTTTTTTTACTGGTAAGGTTTTTTGCTTTTGGGGAAAAACAATCAAGTTGCTTTAATATTTTCTCAGCCTTTACTGGCACCCAGCCTAATCTGACCTAGGCTGGAGTGGGATACTAGTACATAGAGAAGGCTGGAAAAGACTTTCCACAAAAATTTTAGGACACATTCCAAAGATGTTAAATGTTAACTAGGCTGGAAGCAGGTTAGGACTATTCAAAACCAGACAGGAGAAGGGCAGCGGGGAGCTGACAGGGCCTGTGGATAGAGCACAAACTCACACAAATAGCAGTGGGAATCATACAGAGGCTCTGCACAGGCCAGTGACGTGATGAGATTTGTATTCTGGAAAGGTCACTCCAGCAGTAAAGTAGAAGGTAGGTTTGGCAGGACAAGAAGGATGGCTTCCCTCCTGGGAGACCAGTTATGGCTGTTGCACAAGACAGGCTGCGTGAGCAGTGAGTCCACGCTTCAATTTGCCTCATCGTTAGGGGAAAGTACATTTCATCTAAATTTCTACTTCTTGAATTCCTGCTGAGGTTGGGCATTCTTATGTCGATTTGCCATACTGTTTGTTTGTGTGGGACTTGCCTCCTAAGACTTAAAAGTTCTTCATACAGAAGGACTCTGTCATCACAGGCTGCAGAAATGGTGGTGTTCTTTGTATAATTCAGTTCTATGTCAGAACTCATAGACTTACAGGAAGGGCAGGTGGTTGGTCCTGAGCTCTTGGGACCAGTGTGAGGCTTCCAGACACATCATCCTCTGCCCTCTCTGGCCCTTTAAGCTACCTCCTAAAGCAGGCATGAGGGCCAAGGCCTTGGAAACCACAGCTCAACAAGCTTGGACTTGCTGACTGGAAAGAGCTGTAAGAGGGGATATAGAGAAGGTCACTTTTCTGTCATTTGGGTTTGGAGGAAGGGGCTTGGTGTGTGTCAAACTCAGTTAACTCAGGGAAACCTTTCTGCCAAGGGGCAGTTTTGTTACAGATGAAGGTCAGTTAAGGTCGTAGCTGTCTGCAAGTTACAAGAGTTTGTAGAGTGCAAGGATATGTACCTTCCCATGCCTGTCTCCCAGCTCAGCTGCCACTCCAAAGCTATCAACATCCACTTGTGTACCTTACCTATCACTAACTGTAGTAGTTTGCTAGTTAGATAGCCTCCCTGGCTTCCTAAGGTAATTTCAGACAGGTGTTTGCTGAGACTGTACTAACTGGAAAACCTTTTCTTTCTCTTTGTTTATATTTATTTATTTATTTATTTTATATTTGTCTGTACACCATGTGTGTGCAATGCCTGCAAAGGCCAGGAGAGGGCATTTTGTCCTGTGTAACCAGAGTTACAGATGCTTATTAGCTGCCATGTTGATGCTGAAAATTGAAACCCAGCCTTCTGCAAGAGCTGCCTCTGCTCCTGACTTCTGAGCCATCCCTCCCACCGCTGGAAAAGTTTCCTTAATAGTTGGCTGCTTGCCATGCTGAGGGGTTTTGTGCATTTTGGTTTTTCTCAGAAGGCTTTATGTGCAGTGCATAGAGTGTCCTGAATTTCACCTTAATTGCTGTGTGCAGGATAGTTTGGCAGCTGAGTGCAACACAGTGGTTGAGTAATAAATCCACTGGCCCTTTACAGCATGTCCATCAGGAAGCCACAGGGACCTTGAGCCTGTGTTTTATTCTGGATTGCTTCTCCTTGTTAAATCACAATAGTTTCAGATGTCAAGGTATTGCCACCGTAGTCAGCAGCCTTGTCATGTGTCCTACATACATAGTCATGTACTTGCTTTGGTTGCAGCCCTTTATTGCTGTTTAATTTTACACAAAGGCCAGATGTGAGCTATGGCATAGAATTGGATGAATTGATCCACCAAAGGCCTTCTCAAAACTATTCTGTTGCTCCTGGTGACTATATAGGTTGGCAATTTAAGAAAAAAAAAAAATAGATATGGGGGCTGGAGAGATGGCTTTCCCAGAATCCACAGAGCATCTCACATCTGCAACCAGTTCCAGGAGATTCAATGCCCTCTTCTGGCCAACTTGGGCACTGCATGCATATGGGTACACAGGCATATATACATGTAGGCTAAATAAATAAATAAATAGATGAATATACCTAGCTCAGACCCCCAAATAGCTGATCTTACAGATGCATGCCTATGTACTAAGCTAAGAAGTGCTCTTTTTGTTAGAAATTATCTCTACTGCAGTAATGTGCCTGTACACACACACACACACACACACACCCACCAAACAACAACCAAACAAAAACACAGGTGGCTGGAGAGAGTTAAGAGGACTTGTTGTCCCTTTTCTGCCCCCTCCCTCCTCTCTTCTCGTCTCTTCTCTCTCTCTTTCCTTCCTCCCCTCCCCAACCCGTTCTCTGGCTATCCAGACCCCAATAAACTCAACATGGCCTCCTGAAAAAAAAAAAAAAAAGAGGACTTGTTTTTTTCCAGAGGGCCTGGGTTCTGTTCTGAATACTCACATGTCATCTCACAACCATCTATATCTCTATAGTTCCCTTTTCTGGCTTCTATGGCCACCAGGCATGCATATGGTATATGCATATAGTAGACCAATATTCATATACATACAAGCAAATCTTTTTTAAAAGTAGATGTTGCTTATAACACTAAGATTTTAGCACATTTTGGAGTTGCCTTCCAGGCTTTCCTCTTTGCATTGGTATACATTTCATATATTAAACTCTGTGAACTATTTTTTATTTTCCTGCACACTTGTCTAACTCCCCCGCCCCCCAACTCAGTAGCCAAATCTATCGTCTCACACAGCACTCTAGGCAGCAAGTCACCCTGCGGGATGATGCTGGTGACTCTATCTGAGTCTCATGCTCTGGGCCCAGGTCATATTCTTTAAGTACTCTTAGGGGTGGTAGGTCATCATTTTTTTGAAAGATAGATTTGATTTCTAAAAATGAGCTGATGATTTTACATATTCCATTGTTGTCTCTCATTTGCAGCCCAACTTGAGATACGACTGTAACAGCAGATTAGGTTTTCTAAGGAAAGGAAAGAAGATGAGCGTAAATATTCATGAGTTACTATGAGTTACAGCTACACTAAGCTGAACTCTAGAGCTATGCAGAAAGCTTTGTATAAGTTTGGCAGTAGTTCTCAAAATGGTGCTTAAGTGGGCTTCAGACTCTCCTGAGGAGCTTCTTTAAAATGTACGTGAAACCAGGATTGATGGAGAGGGAGCACCATAAAGAATGAAGTCTTTCTCTGTAATTGAAGTAAAATTGCTCAGTAGGTACCCAGTTACTGTTGCTCATTTATTCCATACTGCCCTGGTTTGCTGTCTATTGCAGGCTCCACAGAGGAAGCCTGCTTGGTAGCTCACTTGCTCTGGCTTGCTCAGCTACCTTCTTATATAGCCTAGACTCACCTGCCCAGGGGCAGCACTGCACTGCCTGAGTGGAGTGGGCCCTCTCATATCAATTAGCAATCAAGAAAATGTTCCAGAGACAGGCCCTGTGGAATGCCCACAGGCCAGTCCGATGGAGGCAATTTCTCAAGTAAGGCCCATTTTACCCAGGTGACTCCAGTGTGTGTCAGCCACTAACCAGTACACTTACTGATAGAACCTTGATTTTGTTTGGAGTGGTTTTTGCCCAGGTAAGATTTTCTCTTCTCTGGGTTCCCTTGTAACTAGGAGTGGCCACCTGTATGCTCTGGCCTGTAAGCTACAGGCTAAGCTCCTAAGGGAATACTCCTTCATAAATGGACATTTCTCTGGCCTTTGTATTTTCTCCTTACCTGCTTCACAGGCTTTCAGGGAGCAGTAGCTGTCTTGCAGCCTCAGGCCAGTGACAGCAGTCACATAGTTCTCAGTTCACTAAAGCTTCATGCTACCTGCTTCAAGATTTCTTCGTGTTCCATGAGAAAAATAAACCTCCATCTGCTTAAGCAAATGTTAGTTTTTAATTGCTTGCAGCTGAATGCAATCATAACTGATAAGGTAATGTTTTAATATTTTACAAGGGAGAAATATATTTACATATTGTGTAATTAAAAATGAAAAATAATTTAAATCCCTACAGATTTCTGTGCCCCACATCAGATGCACTGAAATAGACTCTTTGGGCTCAGGATGCACATACCTACATTTTAAACAAACTCTCCAAGCAATTCTGGTACACAAGAAAACAAGGGAACCATTTTTATACTCAGTAGTATGAGTCCCATTTTACAGATGAGAGCATTGAATCATGCTAATAAAAGCTCCATGTCTATTCTATATCTATCAGTACACATATTCAAGTGTGTGTGTGAGTGTGTATATGTGTGTGTGTGTGTGTGTGTGTGTGTGTGTTTGGAAGGCTAAGGATGAAACCCAGAGTCTTGGGCATGCTAGGCACTCATGCTGCCACTGAGCTATATACTCTGTGACTAGTATCTCAGTAATTTTAAGTGAAGTTTGACTTAATCTGGTTCTAAAGTATACCCTTCCTTACTTCGCTACTCAAGAAAACCTGGCTTTCTGTTCAGCACAGCCAAATAACCTTCGAAAGGATCCTCCTAAATAGAAGGTCCTTTCTGTGTTAATCTGACATCACTGTCCAAGGACAGCATCTCTGCCATGTCTCACCCAAGGATGAACACATGTTCTCAAAAGTTCTTGGTTCTTGGTTTCTTTTTCTACTTTCAAAAAAACTTTGTTTTTTTTTTTTTTTTCTGTAGGCTTTCTAGGACTTAGTCCCTTAAAATGGACTATAGTATCTGGCTGGAGAGATAGCTCAAGCAGATAAGGGCATTGGCTGCTTTTCTAAAGGACCCGGGTTCAATTTTCAGACCCATGTTCAATTTTCAGATCCATATAGCAGCTCATTAAGGTCTGTGATTCTAGTTCCAGGAGATCTAACACTCTTACACGGACAAATATGCAGGCAACCCACTAATGCCAAAAATAAAAATAAATTAAAAATTACTATAGCATCTTGCTCATGAAGGATAATTGGAGTCTTTATCATTCATCAAGACAGTGATCAGTGATACACATTCATAATAGCCCACTGGTACTTTTAAAAAAATTTTTTTGTTATTTTTATAGAGGCTATGAATGTCAGATGCACCTAGAACTGGAATTATAGGTGGCTGTGAGCTACCTGATAATGGGTGCTGAGGATTGAACTTAGGACCTCTGGAAGATCAAGACAGAGTGCACTTAACAGCTGAGCCACTTCTCAAGCCCACAGCAGGGCTCCCCCCCACTTTTGAGATAGAATCTCTCTATTTAGTCTTGGCTGTTTTGGAACTCACTATGTAGACCAGGCTTGCCTCAAACTTCTAGAGATCCCTTTATCTCTGCCTCCCCAGTGCTGAGATTAAAGATTTACTCCATCATACTCCAACACTAGTGCTTTTGACAGGAATTTTGGGGTAAGGTAGCTGCCTCAGGCTGTGACAATTTGGCCTGTGACAAAAATGGCCTCTAATGGGAAGGAAGAACTTTCATTCTCTGAAATAGGAGATACCAGAGGCCCTTGAGGGACTGGTGATATTATGTGGGTAGAGTGTAGTCTGGGAGTTAGGAATTTAGTATTCCATAGCTGAATGTGGTGTGAGTCTACCATGCTTCAGGATCTCTGCTCTAGTTCTAGATTCATTTAGACAGCTCCGAAGCACCATTATTTAGGTCCTCTTATGCATTCAGTTTTCTGGAAATTCTTCATTATGTTGCCTTTAAGGAAGTCCTTTGTGGGCACGGAGAGAAAGAAGGTAGATCCTGGTCTCCAGTGGTAGCTATTGTCACATACAAGGGCCTCCCATAGTAAAGACTCTTTGACAGGCCTTTACTTTATTTTGGTGGTGGTGTTTGTTTTGTAGTAGCTAAGGTCTAGAACCCAGAGCCTGTGTGTGCTAGGGAAAGGCAAGCTACTGAGCTTCATTCAGCCCCAGACCCATGCCTTTCTTTGATTCATGTTACTTGTGTTTATTTGTTTGAAATAGGGAAGCTGAGATCACCTCAGACTCCTTCCTTTGCCTCCCAAGTGCTTGAGATTACAACTGTGCAGCAACTAAACCAGATTAACTCATTTACCTCTTACAAAAGCTTTGTAAGCTGTGTCATTGTTCCTGTTCTATAGATGCAGAAATCAAAGCTCAGAGAAATTTGTTTGTTTATCAGACAGCATAATTAGATTGGAGCTCAGACCTGTCTGATTCTGAAGAATCTGCTCCAGCCCCGTGTAAGTGCTTCATCAGCACCCAGCTTCAAAGGATGGCAGGCAGCACAGGTGAAATGTAGTGGAGGAGGCTACCCTGGAACTTGTAATCCCCCTTCTGCAGCCTCCTAAGTGTGGAGGTTACAGATGTGAAATTCATGGCCAGCTAGCAGGCCTTGTCTGATTGAGAGAATTGGGGGAGACAGCATTTAAAGAAGTTAGGGTAAAGCTGGACATGGCGGGGCAAGTAAATAAATAAGAAGATGAGTGCATGCTGGGAATGAGGAGTGTGCTTTGATTGACTGTGGTTCCTTGTGGGGATGGAGTAGGAAAAGAGACTATGAAAGTAACTGGGACAGATTGGGAAAGGCAGTGGTTATCTGGCCAAGCTGAACTTAGTAGGCATTGTGCTGTTTATTTATTATTCCTTGATATACAAATGATTTAAAGTCAGTCCTGGTGGTGTACACTTTTAATCTCAGCACTTGGGAGGCAGAAGCAGGTAGATCTATGAGTTTGAGACCAGCCTAGTCTACATCGTGAGTTCCACGTCACCCAGTATTAGGGACCATAGCAGTAAGATTTGTGTGTTTGCAAAACAAATCAGATTTTATTTTTTTCTCCATGGCTCAGCTGGGGTCTGGACAGGAAGTCTGCCTGATTTTGTTTCACCTTTCTGGCTTCACAAGCCCACAGTTGCAGCTGCACTTTGTGAATCAGAATTGGAAGCATTGTTCTCTGGTTACCACCGAGAAATGCCTTTCCTTAATGGTTCCCGTGGGTTTGAGTAGCTCTGAAGGAGGAATGTCCTGAAACAGAGACAGTAACTATTTATGGTCTACTCTTTTGATCACACATCGTTGAATGCCTACTGTGTGCGAGTAGAATTCACTGTCTACCAGGGAAGGCAGGTCTATATGAAAACATTACATAAGCTGTAGAGAGTAAGCAAACCCATCAGAGGGAGCCCAGAGGAGCACAATTAATTCATCAAGTGCACCTGGGGGGGCACCCTCCCTAATAAGAGGTCACTGAGCTGGATGTTAAGGGGAGGATGTGGCTTCTGCAGGTTCTTCTGACCCTCTCCATTATGGAAGCATGCATTTTTCCTTGTTATTAGTATGCACACAATATTTCATGCTGCTGCCCTACTGCTTAGCATTCCTCTGCTGATTTCCACTTAGCAACTAGGCCAAAGTATTTATCATTTTTAAAAGCTACATGGCATTTTTGCCTTATTGATATACCCTTATTGCATAGCCATCTTCTCATTTGTTGGGAAAAGCGGAGTTTTTCTCAATTACGAATCCTTGCAGCTGGCTCTTTCTCATCCACTTTCCTTCTTTCCTTTGTTCCTGGCTGGGTTAAAGCTATGAATGGCTTTATGCTTTTTCCTTGATATTTTTTATTATGAAAAATTCCAGATATACACAAAAGGAAAATGAGTATAATGATCCCCATATATTAGTCATGGGGCCTCAATAATAATCACTTCATGGTTATTATCACACCAAAAATAAATTAGCTCTAGCTCTTTTTTTTTTTTATGGTGCTAAAAATGGAACCAAGGTCCTCATTCACACTAAGCATCAACCACTGAGCTATATCTGCAGTCTATCATAATTGATTCCTAATAGAAAATAGTGAGTCATCCAAATGAAAGCTGACAGTTTTCCAGTGTTTCTTTGGTCACTCTCATGAGGCCAAATTGCTTTTTGTTCCAGGGTGTTTACCAGGGAAGTTTTTTGCTTGACCTATCAGTTAATGGTTGGGTTTTTTTTTTTTTTTTAAATCAAGAAAGAATCTGTCTGCCTACTGAGCCTGACCTCCAAAGGAATGGAGGGGAGGAGGAGGAGAGAGGTAATGTGCTTTACCCTCATGGGAAACTTGGCTGTACCACCCTTTTCACATACCAGATTGAACTGACAATGTGTATGGGTAAAGTGATGCCTGGCCTCTCCCCTTGAGCCTGCCCCATTAAAGCAAGCAGCATCATGCTGTCATTTTCACCACTGAGAAAAGCTACATAGATATTAAATTTCTCTTTCTACAGTAAAAATTCCAGAAAGCTAGGAAAATGCCTACTCCCTACTGTATTTGGTCATTCTGTTTGCATATTTCTCTTGGCAAGCTTTATTTTGTATTATTCAAGGTGACCCAGTTAGAACTAGTGTTTAAAGTCATGCTGGCCTCAGTAAATTACACAACCTGTGTGGTATTAAGTCTACTAACTTTGCACATTGCACAAGGAAGTACATGCTTGCATGGAGTCTTTTAATATTTAAATGAGGTTACATCTAAGTATAAGCTCCCCTTTTGTTATGTATTAAAATTTCTGATTTTCAGTGGTGTTGGATAGGAACAGCTTCCTCAGTGGTTCAGATCCCTGTTGTATTTGCCTTCTCAGACTGATTTTCAGTTTGGGCCTCTTGGGTTAACTAGTAGTTAACAGTGTCCTGGGTGACCTCCTCTGGGACAAGGAGTTGAAATTCAGGGAGGCTGGTCATGATGAAATGTCTTTGAGAGATAACTGGGGGTGACAGCTTTGTCCTTTAGAGAAAAAATCAACACATTCAGTAAAAAGTTTGCTTATGCTCAGACCAGGCTAGGAACTTGCTGTTTTCTTCTAGAACTTATTTGCAATACATAAAAGTAAATAAAACTGTTCAACTTAAATTGAGTATCACAGATGTAAGGAGAAGATAATGCTATCACCATTCTAAATAATTGGTATAAAGTAGGTTGTTTTGTTTCATCATCTGCCTTGCTGTTTCTGATGGGAAAATTAAATGACTGTTTTTTCACCTGAGGCCCTAGCTAGGATCACTACCCAAAGTGTATGTTATGCATGCGCTCGCGCACGCGGACACACACATCCACCCAGTACCAGCTTCTCCCCTCATACAAGCTTGCCATTTTATTTCTTATTTTTTGTTCGTTTGTTTTGTTTTTAGAGACAAGATTTTTCTGTAGCCCTGACCTTCTTGGAATTCATGCTATAAACTAGTTGGTCTTGAATTTAGAGATCTGCCTGCCTTGCCTCCTGAGTGCTGGGATTAAAGGCATGCACCACCCCTGCCTGGCTTATCTCTTGTTCTTTTGTAGTGTAATATCACTCTTTTTTTTTTTTTAACTTGTACTTGTCTCTCATTTCATAACAGGTTTTGCCAAGCGTGGTAGTTTGTGTCTTTAATCCCTGCACTGAGGAGGTGGAAGCAGATGGGTTTATGGGTTTGAGGCCAGCCTGATCTACATAGCTAGCTCCAAGTTAGCCAAAGCTATGTAGTGAAACTCTAAAAAAATCCCCTCTTCCAGAACAAAACACACAAACAAAAGATTGCCTCTAAGTCAAGTACTTCTGCACATTCATTATTCACTGTTTCCCATTCTCTGAAAGGCATTTTCTATTAATATCCTTTAAAAAATTAGTTTGGAATGCTTTTTGTTTACATCAGTACATAATGTTTCTATCTGGTTTGTATAGCTACTTATAATGGCTATGTAATATCCAACCGAGTCACCTTGCCATAATTTACTTAATGACCAATTTTCTGTTTGAGTTTTAAAAATATATATTTGTTTATTATTTTATGTCTATGTGTGTGTGCTTGAGTTTCTGTATGTGAACTTCATGAGTGCAGGTGCCCACAGAGGTCAAAAAAGCGGGTTGGATTCCCAGGAACTGGAGTTGCAGTTGGTTATGACTTACCCAAAATGGGTGCTGGGAACCAAACCAAGGTCCTCTGCAAAAGCAGCAGTTACCCTTAACCACTAAGCCTCTTAATCTCTTCGACCCCTGTTTGAGAGATTTTTTTTTTTTTTAAACTTTATTTATTTGCCTTGGTGTTTGCCTGGAACTGGAACTACAGACAGTTGTTAGCTGCCATGTGGGTGCTGGGAATCGAACCCGGGTCCTCTGGAAGAGCAGACAGTGCTCTTAACCACTGAGCCATCTCTCCAGCCCCCTGTTTGAGAGATTTTAAGAATTTTAAATAATACTACATTGATTATGTTCCAGGTAGTTTTTTTTTTCTTCTTTTCAATAGCTTCATATTAAGACACACTTTTTTGTTTGTGTTTTAAGATAGGATTTTTCTGTGTGGCCCTGAGTGTCCTGGAACTTGCTTTGTAAACCAAACTGGCTTTGCCCACAGAAATCTATCTGCCTCTGCCTTCAAGTGCAGGGACTAAAGGCCTGGGCCTCCATGCCCGGCTGAGACATAATTCTTAATCACTTATGTAAAGTACAGGGTTCAGTAAGTTTTGTGTAAGTTATTACCACAGTTATCAAGAACATTTCTATCATCATGGTCATTAGCACCCACTCCCTACTTTTCCCAACTTTCACGATCCTAGATAGTTGGTGACTTGCTTTCTGCTTTTGTAGGTGTACCTGTGGTTACAAATTTAAAACTGAAGCCCGGCATAGTGATATATGCCTTTAATCCCAGGACTCAGGATAAAATACTCATGGAGGCCAGAAAAGGAACGGGAATTAGAGTCCCCGGGAACTGAACTATAGGTGGTTGTGAGCCATCTAATGTGGGGGCTGGGAACTGAATCCAAGCCCTCTCCAAGAGCAAAAATGACCTTAACTGCTGAGCTGTCTCTCAACCACATTTTAGTCATTTTTAAGTGTATTGCTTATATTCTTGTACAACCACCACCATATGTCTTCATAACTTTCATCTTTTTGAACTTATAGTCTTTTCTATTTTTCTCCTAAGTTCCAGTAAACAGCATGCTCCTTTCCTTTTGTGTATCTGACAACCCTAGCCACTCCTTGTAATTGTATCCACACAATATCTGTCCTCTTGTGACTGGTTCATTTTACTTAGCATAATGTCCTCAAGGTTCAGCCATGGAATAGCACAAACAAGAATGAGACCTGTTTGGGGTACAGTCTCACAATGTAGCTCAGAATGGTCTAAAGCTGTGGTCTTCCTGTGTCAACCTTCTAAGTACCAGGATTACGGTTGTGCACTACCACACCTGGCTAACATGTCTTTTTAGTGCTTAGTGAGTTTCTTTTGTATGGATGCACCATATTTGTGCCTAAGTACACATAAAGTGAACTTTATAGGAGCTGGGTATTTAGCTCAGTTGCAGGGTGCTTGTCTAAAATACTCAGTGCCTTGGCTTTGATCCCCAGTAGTGCATACACATGCATGTGCATGCGCACGCGCGCGCGCGCGCGCGCGCGCACACACACACACACACATACACACATACACACACACACAGAGACAGAGAAACCCATGTTCATATCATTATCTGTAATAGTTCAAAAGTTGATATATCTTCATTTGATGGACTATTTGTAGCAAAGACTCAAATGGTAGTACACTCACTGGCTTGTGTTCATCCCCAGCACTGTCTGTCTCTCTCTCTCTCTCTCTCTCTCTCTCTCTCTCTCTCTCTCTCTCTCACACACACACACACACACACACACACACACACACACTCACATTGTGGTTCATATTTTCATATTTATTGCACCCTATTATATTCTTTGCTTCATGTTCGTATCACTAGTTTCTCGGTGTACTCTGAGGAGGTATTCCTATTCCTGTGATAGCCATCTTTCAATGACTAAATTGAGTTGGTGAGTGTACGAAATGTACCCTGTGTCACAGTGAGCCCAACTGCATCCTTGTCTATCAGATTAGAAAGCATGCCCTTGACAAGTGTGTTATCCTGGCCTCTTCACTAAGCAGTTACAATGACCTGCTTACTTCTATACCTGCCCTGAAAGGAACAAAAGTATTCTCAAGAGACATTTGTACCTTTCCCTTGGACTATCAGGAATATCAAGCTGTAGGAAAAAAAAAAAAAGACTTCCTTATGCAGCTAGAGGAAGAACTTGGCACCTCTCTGATAACTTGTCAGACCACTTTGCAGAAAAGAAGCCAAGACACAATGGCAAGATCACTCTTGATAAGGACTGCTTAGCTGGACATACTTTCTGCTCTATTTAAACCTAAACTCATGTTACGACTGTGTAGATGAGAAGGGTCACTGGACCACCTGTACTGGTCCCTCTTCCCAGTGTGACCACACTGAATAAAGTTCCTTTCTCTGATTTTCACTATTATATATCTCTATAATTGGCCTATTGCGGGTCACTGGATGAGCCTGGCTTGATAGGGCTGCAGGTCTGCTCTGACTCTAACTCCAGTAATATTTCCTGCTTACAATCTGTATAGTCCAGCCACCAAGCTGTTCCCAGAGTGATTTGTCACAAGCACTCCTATTGGAAACCCCAGACTGCAGAAAGTGAGAAGACTCTTAGAAGTTGGCCTTCACTCTTTGCCTCCCTGACAGCTCTGCTTCCCACTCACCATCCTCCCAATTCTGGCCCTTCCTCCTGTATGAGTACTTCCTCTTCTTCTTCTATTATCATCGCTAATCATTCCTTGTCCTTTGGATTGCTAGCATACTTTTGTGCACACCCCCATGCTAATACTTTAATACTTGCCCCTCATGTCCTAGCTCTCTGCTTGCAAGTCTGTGGTCTGTTAAACTCCTAAGCGCAAAGGCTCTATCTTGCTATTCCCATCACAGCCTAACACAGTGTCCGGCAGGGAGAGGCCTCTCAGTTTCATATATTCTGTTAGTTTGTTATATGGTGCTGGGCTAAACGTAGGCCTTCTATATGCCAGGCAAGCACTCTGCCACTTACTAGCTCTTCGGTTCTGGTTTGGACTTAAACTAGAAAGTCTCTAGGTGGCCTTTCATATTTTCTTCCCCCAAGGAATAGTACTCCTGACTCCCTGGAACAGAGATTGTAATTAGGATATCTAATGTCTTCTCTTAAAGAAGTGGGCCCACTGGAGGCACAGGAGTGAGGTATCTAGGCCTGAGAGATACTCTGAGGAAGGCGTTGGTAGCCAAGCAGGCTGTAGGGGAAAGAGGAAATCAGAAAAATGTCTGGGATGTCCCTCACTCACACAACAAGCTATCTGCTAGGCATAATCCAGAGCTATCCCCCAGCACTGGGTCCCAGAGCTTTATTTATTGGTTAACAGGAGAGAACAGTCTGTTTGGCTGGAAGAAGCCAACCACCTTCCTCCCAGCCTGTTGGCTTCTTCAGGGGCCCCCTTTCCTGGCGGTAGCTGGTGGCTGTGGTGGTGGCCACAGTATGTTTCCATCCCAGCCCTCCCTAGCTCCTTTCTCTACTCATTTACTCCACACATAACACACTCCATTGAATACAGAGAAAGGAACGCATCAGACCAGCAACCCTGCACCTGGAGAACATACCCCACATGCATTTTAAATCTGTGGGTTCTCCTTAAGGGAATTCCAGTTAAAAAAGAACTTGGGTCAGCAGCCTTGGGCCTGTGTGGCTAACAAGCTCCTATTTTCTCTGTTGTTGGGCTGGCCTGAAGGGCCTCTTTGTTTGGGGTAGGGGTGGATGTGATGCCCTAATGAGGCCCTGTGGAATCCTGGCTCACACACAGTAGCCTGCGGGATGGAACTCTCCAGGCAGGAAAGCAAGTTGGTGAGTCTGTGGGTTTGTCAGGCTTTAAAGAACACAGAATAGTGTTAAAAGGGTGAAAACTAACTGGAGTATTATATTCTGGGTTGAATTTAGCACAAAAAGGATACAGAGAAAAGGCTGGAGAAATCTGAGTAGTGTCTGGAGCTTAGCTAATAGTACTACACTGTTCACTTTGAAGTCTTGACAGATGCACAATGGTTATATAACATGCTAACGTGGGAGGAAGCTAACATGGGAATTCAGGACTGTTGGTGCAACTTTTCAATAAGAAAAAATTACTTGAAATAGAAAGGTTGGTTATTAATAGAGAGGAAGGTCCATCCAGCACTTTTTTTTTTTTTAAGATTTACTTATTTATTACATAATACAGAAGAGGGTACCAGATGTCATCCTAGATGGCTGTGAGCCACTATGTGGTTGCTGGGAATTGAACTCAAGACCTCTGGAAGAACAACCAGTGCTCTTAACCACTGAGCCATCTCTCCAGGGCCCCCCCCATCACCTGCAGAGTTAGAAGGCAGCTGCAGGCTAAGGCTCCAGGCCCTCTGCTTCTTCTCCCCTGCTGTTCTTTGTTTGGGGACAGGAGAATGTGGGTCCTGTGGTTTCCTGAGGCTCCTACCTCCTGCTGTGCATCATGGGACTGGTGACTTCTTAGGCTTCATTTTCTTCACTTGTTAGAAATTGCAAACGTGACTGGAAAGGAAAGGGAGAATAAAACACCTACTGTATGTGGAAAAGCTGATGAGAGAGCTGAGGGTGAGCCCAGTGGTCACACAGTTGCTCGGCCTGAGTCATGCACCAGGTCCCATCCCTGTGGCTCAGACTGAAATGTGCTTGGGAAACAGCAATTTTTATTCTCTTTCCTGTTTTTCTGCTTGGAGGGATGTGTGTGTGTGTGTGTGTGTGTGTGTGTGTGTGTGTGTGTGTGTTTCTTGAAGATTTAGATCAGTAGTTCTGAGGGCAAGAGGCTACCTGGGCGGTGACGGGGTGGGCGTGGCTAGCCCTAGGGACTATCCACAACACTGCACCTCCTCTCCAGCCTCCTGCCCACTTCCAGGGGCCATCAAGTACAACTCTTTTTACTAGCTGCTTTTATCTAGCAAGGGTTTAAATACCTAGATTCATTTTAAAAATTGTGCTTTTGTTGCTCCTTTACCCTAAAGATGAAGTAAAACAAGTTTTGAGGCTTCTTCCTGCTAAGGGAGCTCTTTATATGTCTGCCATAATGAGCCCTTCCTGCTCAGAAACCCAGAAATATGAAAGGGCTAAGGGCGTTTGGGAACTCCTAGGCTCTTGTTTCCCCTGTAGGTGGCAGTGGTGACACATGAGTGCCGAAGGAAGTCTAGAAGGACTGATGCTGGCAGGGAGAACCTTTCAGAAAATTAACAATAATAACAGAAGTATCAGCCGGTGGTATGATGTGGAGAAGTCTGGGTTCTTTGGTGCAGGGGTCTGACAGGTGTTTTCTCTATAGTATTTGATTTTCCTCTAGGCAACTCTGTGAAAGAAATCTATTGTTACTGTATTTTGCAGATGTGGGAAAGGTCTTGTGACTACTCTGGGGCAATAAGTCATGGGAAGGACTGAGGCTGCAGAGTTTCAGTTCACTACTATCCAAGGCTGCTACTGTGATGCACAAAGGAAGTGCATTTCTTCTGCCCTGAACTACTACCTCATGCCTGCTACCCAGGGGCCAGCTACCTAGGATGTGCCACCCAGGGACCCTACTACCTGGGGCCTCTGCAGAAATTTCATTCAACACTATTTTCAACGGTCCTGGTAGTACATAACCAATCAATCTCTCTCTCTCTCTCTCTCTCTCTCTCTCTCTCTCTCTCTCTCTCTCTCTCTCTCTCTCTCTCTCTCTCTCTCCAGGAGATAGGATGAGATAGGAAATGTGAGGCAGGCTTTCTATGTAGCCTAAGCTGATCTTGAACTTGTGATCCTTTTGCCCTCCTCCCCCATGCTAGGATTATAGGTATGTGCCACCATATCCAGCAAGGTCCGCCACTTATAGGCACAAAGATACCCTCCTTCCGCTCAACTCCAAGTCTAGGTAGGGAAAGAGAATGTACTTAGGAGCCAGCAAGAAAGGTAGAACTTCTCAGAACACAGAATTGCCTGGAAAGCTCTGGCTGTCCCTCTAGGTGCTGGGGCCCATCAGAAAGCTCTAGTGAGGTGGGCTTTATGGTATCAAGGCTGGAGCAAGGTGCCTGGGTCAAAGGTGAGTCTGGATCCTCAAGAACTTGCTGCTTTCACCTCCAGCAGACACTCTGCTTTTCTCTGGACCAGAGCTCGGCTGAGCCTGTGTGGGCTCTTGGGTATGGTTGCATTTTTTATGAAGTCTGTAGGCAAAAGATGCTCATTCTTTCAAGAATTGGAAATGCTAACCAGAACAGTTAAGGAACAAAAAGAAACATAAGACATACAAATGGGAAAGAAGGAAATAAATGATAGGTTCACAGATATTGGGAGGTTCAGAAATCCCACCATGGCAGCCATCAATACAGAAGATAAAATCTGTTTCTCTTAAAGGGTCTCTCTGTGATCAAGGCATCTGTGGGTTTCTGAGGGGACATCAGAGTGGTCCTTAGCACCCAAGGGAGATGGGGCCTTTCCTGTCATCTCTATCAGAGAGCCCAGGGATGGCAGGGGGTAGTAAGGTTGCTGTAGAGGTTGCAGTTGGAAGAAGATGAATTGTAAGGAGCCGTAGCCTGGCCTTCAAATGTCTTTTTTTGGAAGAGAACAAAATGTTTGCAGCAGTGGAGGTTCTTTACAGTTAGATGAGTCTACAAGTAGACTTTTAACCATGTGATGCTCCATTTGCCATTTGAAAACACCTCAGTAGTGAACTTATACATCTCAAGAAAATACTGAAATTTAAAATTGTTGAAGCTAGTAAATTGGGTTTTATTGTCACATATTTTTAAATTTTATTTTTATTATGTTTGTTTATTTGTGTGTGGGGTAGAGGGTAGCTTGTGGGAGTCTGTTCAATCACACCATGTGGGTTGCAGGTGTCAAGTTTAGATCTTGAAGCTTGGTAGCAAGCACCTTTACTCATCCATCTCGCCAGCCCTTGTCACATGTATGACAAACATTCCTCCTCCCTCCGACAGCTGCTTCAGAATTCTTGGGAACTGTTTTTATTTAAATAGAGCTTTGAAATATGTTTATTTGAATATTAATGCCTTTTTCCAATAAAGAATAAAATAAGTGTGTGTGTATGTGTGTGTGCGCGTGCGTGCGTAGGAATGTGTATGCCACACTGTGCATGTAGAGGTCAGACGACCATTTTCAGGAGTGGGTTTTCCTCTTTCATCTCACTGAGGCACTCTCTCATGTTTCTGTCACGCTGAGTACTCCAGACCAGTCTGTCTGCAAGCCTCAGAGTTTCTGGCCACTCCTCTGTGTCTGCCTCCCATCCTGCTGTAGAAATGCTAACAGAAACGGAGACTTTGCGGGAGTGTGGGGGTTTGTATGCAGTGAACTACAAAATAGTGCTGCAAGGAGCCAGGTATGGTTATGTGCACAAGTACTCAAGGGGCTGTGGGAGGATTGCTTGAACTGAAATGAAGGTTGTGTGCTTGGTAAACAGTAATTTTCATTCTCTTCTGTTTTTCTATTTTAAGAGATAAGTATGCATTCCTTGGAGATTTGAGATCAGTAGCTTTGAGGGCAAGAGGCTACTGTAGGGACTAGCACACCTGCATTGTACCACCTCTCCCACCTCCAAGGGCCAAGAAGTACAGATCTTTTTACCAGCTGCCTCTAAACTATCTAAGTTAGTGCTTCTCCACCTTCCTAACGCTGCAACCCTTTAATACAGTTCCTCATGTTGTAATGACGCCAACCATAAAATTACTTTCATTGCTGCTTTATAATTGTAACTTTTCTACTGTTATGAATTATAATGTAGATATCTGAAATGCAGGATATCTGATATGTGACTCCAGTGTAAGGGTCATCCAACTTTCCCCAAAGGGGTTGTGACTCACAAGTTTAAACCACTCTTCCAGGGGTTTAACTATTTAGATTCATTTAAAAAAAATGTGCTGTTGTTGCTCCTTCACCCTAAGGAGGAACCAAGCCAAGTGCAGGGACTTCTTCATACTAAGGGACTCTTTATGGAGCTGCCTGAGTATGCCTGAGCAGCATATCAAGACGGTCTCAGAATGTCTGGACAAATAAATTATACACATACATAGATACACATTGTTGAAAGAAATTAAAGACAAAATAAATAGGCAGTTTTTATTAAATGAAGGAAAGACAACATAAAGATATTAATGAGTCTGGTGGTGGTGCATTTCTTTATTTTTAGCACTCATGGGGCAGAGGCAGGTAGATCTCTGAGTTTGGGGCCAGCCTGGTCTACAGAGAGTTCCAATATAGCCAAAGCTCTACAGAGTATTAATGTTGCCTAAAAAGATCTTTAAAGGTAATGAATCTCTATTAAATGCCACTCATATTTTTTATAAAAGTAGAAAAGGCTAACCTAAAATTCCCGTGAACTCTGAAGGAACCTGCAAATATTCAAAACAACCTAGAAAAGAACCACGTTGGAAGATGCACATTTCCTGATTTCAAAATTACTATAAAACTAAGATAATCAGAATCACGTAGTTCTGACTTAAGGGCTGACGTGTAGACCAATGGCAAAGTAAAGCAAGGAGCCCAGAAACAAACCTCTCTCATATATGGTCATTATATCTTCAACAAGGGTTGAAAAATCAGTTAGTCGGGGAGAATCATGGTTTTAATGGCACTGGGGAAGATGGATACACACACAATACAAAAGTTGGGCCTTTATCAACTCCAGATAAGCCAAATTCTTAAACAAAACAATATATAAACTGAGCCAGGTGTTGGTGGCACATCCCAGCACTCGGGATGCAGAGGTAGACAGTCTTTGAGTCTGAGGCTATCCTAGTCTACAGAGCGAGTTCTAGGACAGCCTGGCCTACATAGTGAGACCCTGTCTTGAAAAAAAAAAACAAAATTCAAAACAGAACAAAACAAAAAACCCAAACACCCCCTTTCACCCAGAAAAGAGTATAAATTGTAAGCCTTAGAAGAAAACAGGAGGAAAATCATATTGATTTAACAAGTATTTCTTGGGTTTAACACCAAAAATACAAGCAACAAAATAAAATAAATAAATAAATGTGACTTAATCAAAATGAAAACTTTTTTGGTTGAGTGTGGTGGTGTACAGTTAATCCTAGCACTCAGAGATAGGCGTAAGGAATCCTAAGTTCTAAGCCAGCCTATGCTATACAGTGAGATCCTGTCTCAAATAACAAAAACAAAACCTTTTATTGTTAGAGAACTTTTTGAAAAGAATGAAAAGTCAGCCTGCAAAATTGGAGGCAATATTTGCAGGAAATATATCTGCTAATGAATTAATATTTAGAATATGTAAAGAACCTCAAAACTGAGCCATATGTGGGGAGAAACTACCCAATTAAAAGAAGTGGGCAAGGCCTGGAGAGATGGCTCAGGGATTGGGAGCACTGGCTGCCCTCTTAGAGGACCCAAGTTCAATTCCCAGCAACCACATGGCAGCTCACAACTGTAACTCCTGTTCCAGGGATCTGACACCTTCATACCAATGCACATAAATAAAGCTAAATAAATTAAAAAAAAAAAAAAAGAAATGGGCAAAGAACTTTAGCAGATGCCTCTCCAAAGAAGATGCACAAATGGCTGGTAACTATGTGTTTACATGAACAGATGTTCAACATCATAAATTGCCAGGGAAACGCAAATCTAAACTCAGGGTTCTACTTCATGTTTGCTAGGATTACATGATTGATCTCAGTTCTGCTTCAGAGACCTGGATATTTATTTACTCTGTGTTGTTTGGGTGTGGCCAAGGCATGGGGAGCAAACCAAGTCATCAGTGTTCTTCCATGACATCTGCTTCAGTTCCTGCCTTGATTTCCTGTCCTGACTTCCCTCGGTGATGGAGTGTGGCCTAAAAAATGTAAGCTGAAATGAACCTTTGGCCACTGTTTTTTATCTCAGCAATAGAAATCAAACTAAGAAATGTACTGATACTCGAGTGATAAATAAGTGGTTCCTGTATATATATAAAGTGGCTTTGTTTTTTATATAGTATTAGAATTCATGCATCCAAATCAAAGCTGTACTTAAAAGCAGTGAAAGCCATTTGCAAGAATATATTGCTGGTTCCTAAAACATTTGCACAGCTATATTCACTGGACTAAAAAGAGTAATTGTTTTAGTTATCACTCATTTTTTCCAAAAAGAGTATCTCTGTTGGGTAGTAGCGGTGCATGCCTTTAATACCAACACTCAAGAGGCAGAGGCAGGTGGATCTCTGTGAGTTCAAAGCCAGCCTGGTCTACAGAGCAAGTTCCAGGACAGCCAGGGCAGTACAGAGAAACCCTGTTTTGTCAAAATAAAGAGTATCTCCATCTTTTCATCCTCCTTTTTCATCATGCGTAGTGCCAACAGACCCTTCACCATCAGACAAAGCTCAGCCACTCACAGGTAGTGAGATTCCACCCTCCTGATGAGTATAAAACCACAGAGTAGCTTGAAGCAATCTTAACCGTGGCCCACAGAAGGCACAAGTATGGATCCTTGGGTGTAGAATGAGGAGTGGATGAAAACGTAGTTTAGCATCACTAAGATTACGAGCCAGATGGGCCTCTTTGGTGTCCTGCCTCTCCTGCTCTACCCATGTCATGTGTGTAGGCAAGAGAGTTCAAGACCAGGAAGCAGCAAGGGTCTGCCTGTCGAGGAAATCAGAGCTTTGTAGGAAGGCAGCTGGTAACGACAGCTAGAATGGCACCAGAAAGAGTGGTGTGAGGCCCCATCATTTTGAGCTAAAAGACAGTGAGGGCAGAGGCACTGGAGAGGCAGAGGCCTCAGTCCTAGTGTAGTTGTGGGACAACAGGATACTGCAGCCCAGGGTTCCTCAGAGGCGTGATGATGTCAGTTCACAGAGCCTCACCATGAAATGATCTGAGCATCCAATCCCTGGCTTTCCTGAAGTGTCTCAGTACCTCACTCTTGGGTCACACCAGAAGACGTCCATCTGTGACTTTACCTAGCAGTTGCTTCAGCAGGAGGCTTATCATGAAGCAAGGGACCTGACTCTGAGACTGTACGTTTGATCATTCCAAGCCAGCCAGGCTAGGAGAAAGTCTACCTGGGTGGGGACACTTCAGCATGTCACAGAACTTGGGCTATATACACCAAGGTTGCCCTTTGGTAAAGCCACAAGGGACACAGATTGGGAGGCTTTATAGAGGAAATACTAAATCAATGAAACATCATTTCTAAGTTTGGTTCAGCAGCAGAATCCATTAACCTTATATTCACCCTCCCCTTCCTCTGATAATACCACAAAGGGGTTCAAAGGCATGGCAACTTATTCTCAGGGTCAGCACGTTTATTTCAACTACTGGAGTTTTGAGTTTTCCAACGAATGATATAAGGAACCAACCCCAAAAGAATCCCTTTATTCTCGCTTCTCTGGAAAGCCACGCCTGCTGAAGCCAGAAGAGAGTCAAAGCTGACAGAGCATCTCAATTCTTATTTTCTTTTCATAAAAGAATTTCCATCAAATGGGAACACAGTTGTGTCTGATTTATTCTGGACTGAGGCCACTCAATGTGGCCTCCCTTATTTAGTCTCGTCTCCAAGCCAGAGAAGAGCAAAGTTCATTTCTTTTGACACATAAATTGTCAAACTCTAAAATAAACCTCGATACTGTGGTGAAACCCAGTGTTCAGTGGAGCACTGGGCAAATCCTTCTTGGCAGCCATGGGCTTGGATGGATAATGACTAATACAATGGTGACATGGTCACAAAATTTTGAACTTCCCAGTGCTGTGCTATTGGCCAGGCACTGGAGTGAACAGAATAAGACAATCAGATACACAGTCCACCATGTCATCCTAATATTGTTGCCATAGCATTTGTTTCATTTAGAAAAGACCTGGGCCAGGATTTCCTCAAGCACTGACCTGATAACAGTGTTTATACTCTCTGAGCATGCTTTCCTTGCCCACCCACCCCTCCTATGCTTCCAGGCAGCCCTGTGAGACACTCAAATGGGTTGGTTTCTTGGCTGCCGTATCTACACTTGGATGCTATGTATACAGACTTTAGAGGCGCCAGCATTAGCAGAGTACTGGGTTAGCATCTTGTATCCAGTGACATTCTTTTGGTGAGTCTGGGGAAGAAAACAGCCAAATTATCTCCCCAGTCAGCAAGTGTGGGCAGTAGCCCAGAGTTATCAGAACAAGGAAATAGCAGTCAGGACACTCCAGGCCAACTTGGAGAAAGAAGAAACGGGGTCTGGATGGGTAGGAAGCACATTGGGTGATAGGTCCAGTAAGACGCAATGATTTATTTTTCTGGTTTATTGTCACTCTCAGTGAGGTTAGAGCAGCCTCTGAAGCAGGGGCTCCACTTGCTGTTGTTGCCTCCTGTGCAGCTTCCTGAGAGTTGTGAATGTTGACTGTAGCAGTCCCATTTTTACTGAAGAGACAAAGGGACAGACTCGCAGCTTCTTAGCCCTACTTTATAGGTTATCCTTTCTACAGTCCCTGTCTGTACCCTTCCCTTAAAAGGGACACAGCAGCTAAGTGTGACAGTGCATGCCTTTAGTCCCAGCATCTGGGAGCTAAGTGTGACAGTGCATGCCTTTAGTCCCAGCATTTGGGAGCAGGAGGCAGGTGGGTTTCTGAGTTGAAGGCCAGCATGGCCTACAAAGTGAGTTCCAGGACAGCCAGGGCTACATGGAGAAACCCTGTTTTGAAAAAAAAAAAATACGAAAGGAAATAAAATAAAGTCAAAAGGAAGGCAGCAGGGCAAGAAGGTTCAGAAAGTACCCTCTGACCGGGCTGCAGACTCAGCACAATCCTTTCTACAATTTGAAGACAGAGTAAAGTCACATGGTCCAAATGCCATTTTGTCAAGATTGACAAGGGCCTGAGGTATGCCACACACCATTTTGGAAGCTAAGAAGAAAGAAGTAGTTAAGACACCTGTATTGACAATCCAGCCTGGGTGCTAACAGAGGGAGGCCACATACTCTGAGTGGTTTGATCCCTCTACCCTAATGCCAAGGAGCTTTGGAGGAGGGTGCATATACACCTTACCACACAGTGACACTCTCTGCGTACAGGGCAGTGAGACTGCACTCCTAGAGCAGAGTGCCAGGTCTGCCTCTCACTGCCCGGCTATAGAGCACCAGCGGAGGGTGCAGTCTACAGCAGCAGTCCTTAGCCTTAGCTATTTATCTGTTTCACCATGAGGCTTTCCGGAATGGTGGCTGAGTACCTCCATTGATCAGATCAGAACCTCTGGGTCTGTGTGCTCTAGACACTTTCCAGAAAGGTCTCTGAGGACTACTGACGTAGAGGAGTGCTAACTTAGAACAGACAACGAACGGTAAGACGCAGAGGAAGTGAGATGAGGGAAAATGGTGCACTAAGCAAAAAGGTACCAAGCCAGGTGGCTAAACATAAATACAAGTATGGGCAAAGTAGAAGAGTTAGCAAGTAATGAGCCGAAACCATAGGCAAAACAGCTTGTAATTATTATAAGCCTTTGTGTGATTCTTTGGAACTAAGGGACTGCAGGTCCAGACCTCAGGGCTAGGCTGGTCCAGAAACTTCTGACAACAAATGTGAGCTAGGCCTTCATCTGTCATAAACATGTTGCCTAGCTCCCAAGTGCTAGACTTTGGAGATGTAGTAGGGTTACAGTCTAGGCATCTTGATCAGGTTTATTTTCTCTGCCAGTTAAAGAATTAAAAAGCTCTAAAAATCTGAAGTGCAACAGATACCAGTAGAGAAATCTCAAGCTCTGCAAACAGAATAAGCATTAAAAGGCAGCATTGATGGTGGGTGAGGAAACACACACATGTAGCTGACACACACAGAGTAAAAGACCCTCTGCCAAACAGAGGGGGATTTGGAAAGCTGAAAATTCAATATCTTCTTGAGGGCTTCCCCCGCCCCACCTGAAACAGAATTTCTCTGTGTAGACCTGGCTGTCTTGGAACTAGCTCTGTAGACAAGGTTGGCCTCAAACTCACAGAGATCAGCCTGCCTCTGCTCCCTGAGTGCTGAGATTAAAGGTGTAAACTACTACCTCCTAAGGGCTGTATCAGGTGAGAGACTGAAGCTGTCGGCTTTTGTCTTAGTCAGGAGGTTGAGATAGAAGCTGGCCATCTTGGAAGTTCACCACCTTCATTACCTAGCCATGGTCCTCCTCTCCCTGTCTGTCTGCCTACCGTGCAATCTGTCTGACTCCTGGTCCCACGTTAGGGAAAGCTGAGAGGATTGCCTGCAGTCACGGGGCTCACAGCCCAGAAAAAAAGGCATCAAGTAAACCAGGGTCTAGTTCTGATCCTGAGCCTATTTCCTCCCTGTCAACAGACCCCAGTGATCTTCACTTCTCTGTTCTCCCCAACCAAAGAGTCCATTGATCTAGATAAACCTCTCTTCCTTTCTGGGTGACTTAAAGTGTGTGTGTGTGTGTGTGTGTGTGTGTGTGAGAGAGAGAGAGAGAGAGAGAGAGAGAGAGAGAGAGAGAGAGAATATGAATGAATGAATGAATGAATGAATGAATATGAATGTGTGCATCTGAGTGCAGTGCCCATGGGGGACAGAAGAGAAGGATGTTGGATCCTCTGAAGTGGGAGTTGTGAGCTGCCTAACCTGGGTATTGGGAGCCAAACTTGGGTCCTCTGGAAGAGCAGCAAATGCTATCTTAGTCACTGTTCTGTTGCTGTGCAGAGACACCATGACCAAGATAACTCTTAGAAAAGAAAGCATCTACCTGGGGCCTTGATTACAGTTATAGATAGAGGTTTGGTCATTATCTTCATGGTGTCATACACATTGCCGGAGCAGCAGCTGAGCTGCATTCTGGTCCACTGACTTGGGGACAGAGATCCTGTGCCTGGCAGTGGTACACATCCTCCAACAAGGTCACACCTCATAATCCTTCTCAAATACTGCCATCCCCTGTGACTAAGCATTCAAATATGTGAGCTTATAGAGACCATTCTTACTCAAATCAACACATGCTCCTAACCACTGAACCCTTTCTCCAGCCCCTGGATGATTGTTTTTCTGTTTTTTCAAGACAGCTCTCTCTGTAGACCAGGCTGGCCTCAAATTCAGAGATCCACCTGCCTCTGCCTTCTAAGTGCTGGAGTAGAGGTGTGCACCAGCACTGTCCAGCGTGGATGATTTTTTAAAAGTTGTCTTACGTATGTGTAACAAAATGTACCATTCTATACACTTTTAGCATACAGTTCTGTGGCATTAAGTGCGTCCGATTGTTGTGCGTCTCTCTCCAAGTCAGTGGACCAAAATGCAGCTTTGAGCTTCTGCTCCGGCAACGTGTATGACACCATGAAGATAATGATCATCTTTGCAAACAGAAACTCTACTTACTGAACACAACCCCACCCCTGTTCTTTGTCAGTCCTAGCAGGCCCACTCTGTGACTCTGGTGGTGACTCCCCTAGATACCTCACAGGAGTGGGATCTTACATAGCTTGTCCTTTGAACCCGGCCTCTTTCACTCAGAACAATGTCTTCAGGATTCACTGGTGTTGCAGCAAGTGCCAGTTTTCTTCTTCTGTGAGGTCAATGAGTCCATTGTATGTACATTTTGTTTATCCATTAACCTGTGTGTGGGCACTTAGTCCATTTTCACCTTTAGAATAGTGTAGGTAATTCTGCTGTGAACATGAGTATACACTTGCCTCCATGAAAGGAAGTACCCAAAAGAAAATTTATGGATTTTATGCTTAATTTTTTGAGGATTCATAATATTGTTTCTATAATATTTGTATTATTTTACATTCTCAATAAAGAAGGGTTCCAGTTTCTCCACATCTTTACCAACACTTTTATATTTTATTTTATTTTTTTTAAAAACAACTTTATTTATTTATCTATTTGCCCTGGCGTTTGCCTGGAACTGGAACTACAGACAGTTGTTAGCTGCCATGTGGGTGCTGGGAATCGAACCCGGATCCTCTGGAAGAGCAGAGGGTGCTCTTAACCGCTGAGCCATCTCTCCAGCCCCACTTTTATATTTTAAAAACAGTAGTGAGGATGGTGAAATGACCCAGTGGTTGTTAAGAAAACAGACTGCTCTTCCAGAGAGGCCAAGGTTCAGTTCCCAGCACCCATATGGTACCAAACAACCACCTGTAACTCTGCATGGGATCTGATGCCCAGGCACTGCATGCATGTGGTACAAGGACATTCATGTAGGCAAAGTACTCAGAAACAATAAAGTAAGATCTTTAAAAAAAAGTTTCCTTATAAGATAATATTTCGTTGTGGAGATGTTTGTTGTGTAGTAGTGTTAGATGCTAGACCCCAGAGCCCCACAAATGCTAGGCAAGCTTTTAACTATGGAAATATGTCTCTAGTCCAAAGATACACAGTCCAGGACAGTTCTAACTCAATCTTGTTGCCTCATCCTCATCAGTGTTCACCACAACTAGTTTATTGCAGTTTTGATCTGTATTTCTTTCTTTTTTTTTTTTTTAAGGTTTTATTTATTTTGAATACAGTGTTCAGCCTGCAGGACAGAAGAGGGTACCAGATCTCATCACAGATGGTTGTGAGCCACCATGTGGTTGCTAGGAACCGAACTCAAGGACCTCTGAAGAACAACCAGTGCTCTTAACGGCTGAGCCATCTCTCCAGCCCCTGATCTGTATTTCCCTAATGCAAATATGTTTGATTATATATTTTTATATGATCATTTATGTAATACAATATAAATATCTCTTCTTGGGAGAAGTGCCAATTTGGATTCTTTCCTCTCTTTGTTGTTGTTATTGTTTGAGATTCTGTAGCCCAAGCTGGCCTCAAACTCCTGATCCTCCTGCCTCAAAATCCTTAGGATTATAGGCATATGTCGTCATGTCTGCCACCCTTTCTCTCTCATTCACATATTATATGTTGTTTTGTTGTTGAGTTGCAAGGCCCCTTATATTCTGAACATTTACATTTTATCATATTGTGATTTTTCAGACTTTCTCTCATTCTGTAGGCTGCCTTTTTACTCTGTCTTTAATCATCATGGGGTCAGGGTTTGGTGTACTGAGATCAAAGTGAGGGCCTGTGGAAGGCGGTTACCTTCCACTCAGCACTGCCACTGAGCTTTATCTCTAGCTCTAGAAGTTTTTAATATTAATTAGTCTAGTGTCTTTATTTTTTCTTTTATTGCCTGTGCCATTAATGTTAGATCTATGAAATCATTGTCAAATTATGTGTCATGGAGCTTCCCCCTCCCTTTCTTCAAAGAGTTTTACAGTTTCAACACTTGTGTTCACATTTTTAATAAATTTAGAGTTAATATAGTATAAGGAAAGTATACAACATCTTTTTGCATATGGAAAGCCATTTTAAAAAAGTACTTTACTGTGTTCTGCCTGCATGCTTGTCCATGTTCCATGTGCTGCCTCTGCCCAGGGAGGTCAGAGGGGCCATCTGACCTCCTGGAACTGGAGTTACAGATGTCTGTAATGTGGCTTGAGGGCCCTGGTTCTCTAGAACCTGTGCTCTTAACCACCATCCCTCCAGCCCAAGAGCCACTTTCTCAATACTAGGATTGTCCTTTCCCCACTAAATGAACAAAAGGTTGTTACATGCTAAGACCTCAGCACCGTGTGTTTTAGTTAGTGAGATTTATGCCATTTTGTGACAAATGGTGTCAGTTCAAGGTCAACTGGTTCTGTTGGTGGGAAATATGTGGGTGAGCAAAACTTCTCCCTATGGCATCCAGGAAGCAAAGAGTTCCCCTAATTCTCCCTAAAAGCATGTTCCTGATGACCTAACTGCCTTTGACACAGCTCAGCCTTCTATACAATGCACCACCTCCCAGGAACACCAGAGACTGGCAACCAAGCTCTTAGCGTTTGGGTTTTGAAGAGTGGAGGGGGGGAGATTAAGATCCAAACCATGATGCCACACCAGCAGCAGCTCACTGGGTTTTCCTTCTTCTCTTCTGAGATGCAGTTTTACTGCTGCAGTTGTAGAGGACAGGCTATGTGCCAAGCTGTATTCTAAAGGTTTACAATATAGTAAGCCATTCTGATAGGCTGTATGCCAAAGTTTTCACTAGGTTTGGACCTGTAGGTTAGTTAACTCGCCCAAAGTCACACAGCTTGTCAGTAGTGGGGCCTGTGTTCTATCTAGCTCGGTGCTTTGGCTCTGGAATCTGTGAGCCGTAGTGGCTCAGGCTGCTCGGAGACAGGATTTGGAGACTAGACAACCTTGGCCCTTGAGCTCAGGGTGCTCCTGGGTGTTCTCTTGGGAAAGCAGCATCCCCAGAAGTAGTGCTTCTAGTTTCTTTCCATTTCCTTCCAGGGCTCCCTATTCCAGGAGAAATATAAAGCAGTTTCTTTTATTTCACAGAGAAGGCCACGGATGGCTCCCTGCAGAGTGAGGACTGGACGCTAAACATGGAGATCTGTGACATCATCAATGAGACAGAGGAAGGGTATGTTTTCCTGGGGAACTTCTTGGTTCGGGCAGGGTGCCATATACAGCTTGCCAGGGTTCAGTGGGTCCGACTCTGGTGGGTTTGGTGTTTTGTTTATTTTGTTTTAATCATTACTGTTGTTTTGATACATTTGGTTTGCCCTTAGTAAGCTGAAAGTCAGTAATTTGTTTTTTCCTTCCCCAACCCCCTCCATGTCCCCAGTGGCAGTGATCTAGGTGGAGAAGTGACTCCTTTCCGCCATCTGCTTCCAATCATAGGTAGAAGTGGAACTGCTTGGCTACCTGAATTAATCATTATCCACCCCACCCACTTCATCCTCAGACCCTGCTTCCATGTTGCAGACCTGGGCAGCTGTCTGTGCCCTGGATTGCTTTCTAGGGCTCCATGGAAGAAGGCCCAGAGTGTAATCAGACACAGGAGTGACAGAGGGGCACCCATGGCTCAGAGTAGCTGAGCATGTCTAGATGGGTGGACTTAACTTGCCTTTCTGCCCTGCTGAGGTGGTTCTCGGTGTTACTGTGAACTGTCTCCCCCTCCTCCATAGCTCCACTCTATTGTACTTCTTCTAGGCCAGTCTGACTTGGGGTTTGTCCACCCCATAAACACCCCGTTTACTCTTACTCTGCTTTTTCAACTCCAGAGTGTTGGAGAGAACAGTTGGGACTCAGGCAGCCTCAGCTGTTATCGACTCAGTAGTACTCCCAAGTCAGTCCTGCTCTCATTGAATAGATCCTTACAAAGTGCCCGCCGTTTCACACAGTTCCTCCCACTGGGGCGCTGCCAGACCAGAGCAGGGGGCAAACTGTGAACAAGACAAACCACACTGTGGGGAGGATCTGGGCAGAGAGGTGCGTGGTCTGGCTTTAATTCTGAACAGCCATGCCATGCTCAGAATGGGCTCACTAGGGCAGGCCAAAGACAAAACAGGTGAACTGGTGGGGTTTACTACAGTCATCTTGTTTGTATTAATGGTAAGATGAACTGGGATGGTGGTAAAGATGAGGGAGGTATCATTAAATTCTGGTGAGATTAAAGCTAATAGAATTTGCTGGTGTGGGATTTGAGCAAAATGTCAAGGATAATAATGCCATGGTCTGGGACCATAAAGCAGGATGGAGCGGCAAGTGCTGAGGTGGGGCAAGCAAAGAGCAGGTCTAGATGTGAGCTTAGGTGAGTGCTCACCAAGGGCTCACCTAGGGGTGCTGAGTGCATGCCCAGGATGGCTATCTCCAAGGGAGGAGTGCTACAGATGCTCTCTAGAGGGGCCAGCTTTGAGCTCAGCTTCTAGACTGGCGGGAAGAAAAGTGTGACTTGTACTCTGGGTAGCATAGGAAGGGATCTGGGTGGCCTGGGTCACGGTGAAAAGGGAGTATTGAGAAGAGGCTGGAAGAGTGACTCAGCTGGCTTTTTCCTACACTTTCCCCTGCAAAATGCACATTTGCTTCTTCCTTCTGCCTCCCATGCAGTTCCTGGTGCAGATTTCAGCATGTGACTTACTTGCTAGCAAGCCTTCCAGAGCATTCTTACATTTTTACCATAAAACCCTTAATCACATCCCTTTAAGTCCTTCTTCAGGCCCTGCAGCCTCTTTTAGCTCCTTGAATTCTGACATTTTTGTCCCCAGTCAAATATCCGATGTGCACTGAGGGCAGGAGGCCCGAGAACCCTAGGATCTTTTTTCTTCCAAAAGCCTTAAGTCCCTTTCACGTCTTGAGAGACTGGAGGCCTGCTTTCTCAGTCACAGCTCGAAGGAGACCTGGAAGGTGAGGAACAAGGGGTCTGTCCTCTTGTTCATGTGTTGGAATGACAGTGTGTGATTCCCGAAGACTTTCTGTGCTCACCTCTATTGTGCTGTGTCTGCGCAAATCTCTCACACACTCTCTCCCCCCCTCCCCTCCTCCCTCTCTCTCTCTCCTTCCTGCCCCTGGCTGAGGGCTTCTCAGTGTTGTTCCTCAGTTTCTCCAGCCACTCTCCCTGTCACTAAGTGCTTCCTGTCGGTTACTGGATCTCAACCCAACTTTCACTCCTCTGCCCTGTTCCCCCCTGACCTGTCATCTTATGTGATGTTACACTTGGCCTTCAAACCTTTGTGGATACTTTTAGTATTTGTCTTGCCCCACAATCTACCTGTCTGTACACTTCATGAGGGCAGGAGTTCCATCTGTTACATTCATATTTTATCTCTCCCACAACACAGCTTGCACATTGTGTGTGGGAGGTCTCATGTATCTGAGGCTGACTTCAAACTTGCTATATAGACCTTTAATTTCTGTTCCTCCTGCATTACCTTCTGAGTATTGGGATTATGGTGTGCACCATCATACCTGATTTACAAAGTGCTAGGGATCCAACCTAGGGCTTCAAGTATGCTAGGCAAGCATTCTACCAATTGAGCCACATCTCAGCTCCATAATCAGCTCTTAATAAATATTTTAAAGTGTGTAAAGAATTAATGAAGTCCCTAAGGCAGTCTGATGAGGAGTGCAAGCATGTAAATATAATCATAACACAGCATGACAAAGACTGAGACAGGCTACAGAAACAGACATGTGCAGTGACTCCCAGCCAGCCTGGGGGCTGTCTGAAGCAAAGTCTTTTTGAAAGAGGTGACACTTTAGTAGACTCTTACAGTATACCTGGATGTTAGCAAGATGAGGCAGGTGGATGATAGGGAGAAAGGTGGAACCTTTGGCTGGAAAGTAGTGTGTGTATCAAGTGCATAGGAAGCATGGCATTGTGGGTTCAGGGGTCTGTAGCCTGATGCCATCTACCTAGGCTAGAGGCTTATGTCACCACTCAGTTATACAACCCTGATTTCTCCTCTATGCCTCAGTTTCATCACATATAAAAGTGATTGACCAATAGTGCCCATCTCACAGTTCTAGTAAAGATTGGAGGGATAAATAATTTCTATGTAGTGTAGAGCAGTCTGATAGTAGGCAGATTCTGATGAAGATCCAATGATCTGGATCATTTTACAACCATTTTTGGCCATTCCTAAGCTAGAGTAACGTGGGAGCTGCAGTAAATGCAGTAAAGGATGGTGGCTGAGGGTGTGTGTTCGGGAGAAAAGCTGTGGCAGGGGACATAATTTGCTGCTGTTTGAGAGCCACTGAAGGGGTCCTCAGTGCCAGGAAGAAGGGCTCTCAGGAGTCTCTTAGGGGTGTGGGTGGCCAGAGACTGGTCTTGAGGCCCCTGGGATTGCTCCATGGGGTTGTACCTTTCTACTGAGAGCTCCTGGGGCCTGGCACCTCTCATCTAAACCCTCATTGCCCTTGGTCCTGCCTGCATAACTGGTTGTGGACCTTGACTTAGCAGTGTTTCTTGAGCCTTTGGTAGCTCCTTTAAATTTTGTGGTTCCTCCAACCTGACAGTGATGCTACTCCGACACTTCTCCCTTAGATCAGCAGGGGGAAAAAAAAAAGCTTTCTCTTTTGTTCTCAGGTAGTACTTCCTGAAGCATAGCTCTTGGGAAAGGATTTTCAGCTTAAACCTAACCAGAGCCTGCCTGTTATCTGATTGCCTTCCACCTATAATCTGGGAATGTGGACTTACTGTCAGGTAGAAATGCACCCTCCTCCAGGATAGAGCCTGTTTTTCTCATCATGGAAACCTAAGAAGAGATGAAAGAGGACATGGAGAGAGGGTGCAGCTGTCAGCCTGGGTTGACAGTGGTGAGCAGAGCCTGCAGAGAGGCAACAGAGAACTACCCACTAAGTCGCCGCCTACTTTTTTCAGCCCAGCAGATAGCTGCTCAGATGCTGTATTTATAAAATCTGCATCCCTGTTGGAAATTGCTCATACTGTATGTCATAGTTAGGGTTTTATTGCTGCGACAAAACACCATAAGAAAAAAGCAAGTTGGGGAGGAAAGGGTTTATGACTTACATTGCTATTGATTACCAAAGGAAGTCAGGACAGGAGTGCAAGCAGGGCTGGATCCTGGAGGCAGGAGCTGATACAGAGGCCGTGGACTAGTGCTGCTTCCTGGCTTGCTCAGCCTGCTTTCTTATAGAACCAAGGACCACCACTCCATGGATGGCACCTCCCACCCTGGCTGGACCCTCCCCATTGATCACTAATTGAGAAAATGCTACACAGCTAAATCGTATGGAAGCATTTCCTAACTGCGGTTCCTTCCTATCTGATGATTCTAACTTGTGTCAAGTTGACACACAAAAGCAGCCAGTTTACTGTAGAAGCTCTGGTTTAGGGCCCATTCCTGTCTCCTCAGCCCTTTGAACTCAGGAGCCAAGAATTCAGGGAGAGCAACGAGTCTGAAGTTGGAGATAGGAGAGAAGATGTTTGAGTCTTTAACATTTTTTATTATGTATATGTACATGCGTCTCTGTGTGGGCATTGCATATAGAGGTGGGGAGTCCAGAAGGGCTAAGATGCTCTGGAGCTAGAGTTATAAGTGGTTGTTGGCAGATATTGGCACCATACCCCGGTCCTCTGCAAGACCAACAGTACATGCTGTTAACCACGGAGCCTCTTTTTAACTCCAATTTGAGTTATTTTAGCTTTCTCTCTATATGAGGCTGATTAGCAGTGTCCAGCCCTGACTTCTTTATGCATGTTTGATGGGGTACTTTTGTGTGGGGGACAGTACACATTTAGAACCACAGGAGTGAGAGCCCCTGACTTCCAAATGTTTGTCTAAGGGAAGACCAAGGCCAGCAGCATGCCCTTTGGTATCTGGAGTCACATAGGAGTTGTGGTTTCTGTTTGTGAAGAACTGTTGATTCCCTTGGTAGACTGATTTACATCTCTACCCTAACCCCACCTTTCAACCTTCCTAGCATGTTTTCTTTCCTTTCATTTTAAATTGTATTTTTGTTAGCATTGTGTGTGTGCACCACACATTCCACAGCTTTGTGGAGTGTCCTCTCCTCACTGCTTTGTGCGGGTTCCAGGAATTGAACTTAGATTGTCAGCGTGCACAGCAAGGGCCTTTATGCATGGAGCCATCTCGTTAACAGTCACTCTGCCTCAGGGAGATGGGATCTCAACCTGTTTTCATTTGTTTCCCTCACAGCTAAACACGTTAAACATTTATTCATGGAATTATTGGTTGCTTATAGTTTTTGTTTTAAGAACTGTCCATTTGTTTGGATGATTTGGTCCCTTGTGGTTTAATTATTTATTTATTTATTTATTTGCCTATTCTAGATTAATTAATTCCCTGTAAGATGAGTAGTTGGCAAAGATTTTCTCCTGTTCTAGAGGCTGTCTCTTCTCTCTGATTATTGTTTTATTTGCTGTGCAGAAATGTTTTAAATTTTATGCAATCTCATTTGTAAATACTTGTAATAATTAAAGCTCCTTGCCTGTGGCTTTCTCTTGAAGTATGTCCCCTAAGCTCTCCTCAGCCACTTCATCATTTCAGGTCTTACTTTAAGGTCTTTGATCCATTGTGAACTGATTTTTACTCAGAGTGAGAGATAAAGATTGAGTTTCATTCTTCTACATGCGGATATCCAGTTTCCTAGGCCTATTGTTGAAAATGCTGTCCTTTCTCTAATGTGTGCTTGTACACCTTTGTCAAGATCAGATGGCAGTCAGACATGGTGGTGCACTCCTTATATCCAAGCATTTGGGTGGCAGAAGCAGGTAGATCTGAGTTTGAGGCCAGCCTGGTCTACAGAGCAAATTCTAGGACAGGCAGAGCTACACAGAGAGACCCTGTCTTGAGAGAAAATAAAAAAGAGTCAGGTTCAGTATTTGGTGGGTTTATTTCAGGTGTGCAGTATTCTGGCAGTGTGTATCGGACCAGTACAGTGCTGTTCTTATTGCTAAGGCTCTGCAGTCTGTTTGCCTTTAGGAATTCTGATACCTCTAGCATTGTTTATTTTTTTCTTCCCTTGGGATTGTTTTGGCTACCCAGGGCCTATTAGGATCATTTGAATTCATAGATCATATTAGAATATAACCTTTTCCATGATATTAATTCTGGCAATATGTGAACATGGGAGTTCTTTTCATCTTGTCATGTCTTCTTTAATTTTTTTCCTTCAGTGTTTTTATTGTATAGATCTTATGCATTATTGTTAGAACTATTTCTGTTTTGTTTTGAAGGCTACTGTGAATAGAACTGTCCTGTTTCTTTCTTTTAACATTCATTGGGGCTGGCAAGATGGCTTAGAGGTTAAGAGTACTGACTGCTCTTCCAGAGGTCCTGAGTTTAATTCCCAGCAACTACATGGTGGCTCACAGCCATCTATGATGAAGTCTGGTGCCCTCTTCTGGCCTGCAGGCAGGTCTTTTTAGTTTTTTGAGACAGTCTCACTATGTATCCATGACTGGCTTAGCACTCACTATGTGATCAGGCTGACCTCCAACTAACAGAGATTCCCAAGTGCTGGGATTAAGGGTGTGTACCACGACGCCCAGGATTTTATATATAAGACCACATCATATACAACAAGGATAATCAGACTTAGTTCTTTCCTATTTGTATCTAGTTTGCTCTTTTTTGAGAATCCAAATACTATGCAAATGAATGCAGAGAGTATAGGCATCTTTGTCTCAATGCTGACTTTAGAAGAAATGCTTTCTGGTTTTCCCTGTTCAGTATGATGTTGTGTGTAGATCTGTTTTCATATACAGCTTTTATTTTGTTGAGATATGATTTCTCTATTGCTGCTTCCGCAGAGCTTTTTTTTAATGAAAAAAATGTTGAATTTTGTTAAAGGCTTTTTTTTCATCTATTGAGACAATCATGTGATTTTTGTCCTTGATTCTATTTATTCTTATGCATATGTCTTTTGAGTTTGTTCCATAAAAATGTACAAGAAGTTTCTTTATTCTTTTTTGCAGCTGCATAAAAGCCATGATGTAATTAGGCCTGCTTCCTGTTGTGGATGCTTGTTTTCCTCCACTGTTTTCCATTTACAAACATGCTTCAGTGAACAGCTTGATACCTATGGTGGTTGACATTGGGCTAGTGTGCTGATGAGGCTTGTGGATCATAGGATATCTGTCCTTTTCACCAGGCCGAAGGACGCCATTCGAGCTCTAAAGAAGCGGCTCAGCGGGAACCGGAACTACAGAGAAGTGATGCTGGCCCTGACAGTGAGTATTATTTCCTGGGAGGACAAGTTTAGGACATGAACGCATGGGCTTTACTTTCCCCAGGACTCCCATCTGCCCACTCAAATGGGCGTCCAGCATAGAACCCATGTTGTCATGGTTCAACAGGGACCCTTGGAGTTCCCTGCCCAGCCCTGATGCAGGAGGAGAGGATAAGATGTGGATGACATGGTTATACCCAGTGACAGTGAATAAAAGCCCAAGACAGAAGAGCCGGAGGCCAGGTCAAGTCTCCTTTCTACTACCAGCCTGTTTGAGATGCTGGGAGTTAGTTTCCTGTTTATACAGATGTTCACTCTTATCTGTCCAACACCTGCCCAGGATGGAGCTTTGGGAATGTTAATGAGATGTTTACAGCCACCTCTAAAGTGGGTTCATTACTCTTCTCAAGGTTGAGAAAACTGGATTCTGAGAGGCTTTTGAGTTTTACCTTCACAGCTGTGGTGTGCCATCATAGAATAGTCTTTTGTTTGGGATAAAAACGAAAATAATACAAAGGGTCCTGAAAAAGTCAGCCAAGTGGCCCCTTTCAAGGCAAATAGATAAGAACTGTGCCCTCCTTAAGATACAGAGAACTAAAAAGAGTATTTCAGGTGCTATTTCTGTCTTGAAAGCTAACAGTTCTCAGATGCCTTAAAATCTGGGCCACAGTGACTTTTTATTAGAAACTGTAACAAGTCACCATGTCAACTTGTATAGGTGGGAAAGTATCCCAAACTGTTATATTTCCTTGTAAAGCAGAAGAGCTTTTGTGACCTCCCCTGCCCCCAATAAAGTCCAAAACTTACCAAGAAAACTCAGCCAGGGGTTGGGGTTTACATAGCAGAGAAGAAAATGTCAGTTGAGAAATAGGTGAAACATTATTATTATTATTATTATTATTATTATTATTATTAAATCTCAACATTGATGGAGTCTAGAATGGAGCACAAATCGTCATTTTACTGATGTGCATCACTGAGGATTCCACTCTGCCATTTGTTCTTTTTTGTATCAGTTTCTTGGTAACCACTGTAGGTGGGAAGCTTTTTTTTTTTTTTTTTTGGTTTTCAAGACAGCCCTGTAGACAGGCCTGGCATCAGATTCACAGAGATCCACCTATCTCTGCCTCCCACGTGCACCATCTCTGCTCTGCTGCCCTGCCCCATGGTGGGAAGCCTTTTAAAGTGACTAAGAGCTGAGGTTATAGGTTGTGGCATAGCACAGGCCTTTAATCTCAGAGATCAGGCAGAGACTGGTGGATCTCTGTAAGTTCAAGGCCATCCTAGTCTACTGAATGAGTTCCAAACCAGCCAGGGCTGTTATACAGAGAGACTCTGTCTACATTTCCTTGTCTCTCTACACATTGCGTGGTAGCCGTTATTTGGCTTTCCTGATGGCCAGGTCTTTCCTGCAAACCCCTCAGGAGGCCTGTGGACATGCAGAGCCGTTGTCCTTGTACCTAGGTCCCTGCCTATGTTTGTCCTGATGGCTTCACTTGTTACAGCTGTCAGCCCCGTTCCTTCCTTGTGACCCTTTCCCAGATGCACATCTGTCCCTGCCTAGGCTGTTAGCATTTGTCTCATGAAGCTGGAGATCCTGAGGCCTCTCTGCTTGAGCCTTCACATGTGTGTCCCTGACATCTGCTTCTCATTACTCAGAGGTCCCCTTTGTTTACTCCATCACTTCTGGCTGTGTCTCAGAAAGTTGCCACTGTGTTTCATTCCCTAAACCCACAAAGTCAGTTTGCCAAGAGCCTTTTTGGAAGGGTAGCCTCAAGTGGCTTTGACAGAGAAGAATTCTGTGCCTCCTACATATAGAAGCTTTGGGCTGCTACAAGCCCATGTGCACAGGATATTTTCTGAGGCTGGGGTAGGACACACTGACCTTCAGGGCTGCTATATGGGAGAACTGCAGGGGAGAAGAGCTCTGTTCATGGTCTCCCTAGAAACAAAGGGAGCCAGTTGACCTCAGCCCACCTCTTGGCATTTAGTTCACCCAGGCCAGCTTCCTGTGCCTCCTACCCAGCTGGTCCTCATCTGCACCTCAGGAAAGAAGGACTCAGCAGCCCAGCAGCCATTGCCAGAGTCTGGAGAATGAGGAGAGAATCCTAGAGAAAAAGGGTACCCTGTGACATGTCTGGGGACAGAAAGAACTTCCCTGGTTCTTCTTGGTAGCTCCCAGGCTCACCCAGAGTCAGACACAATCAGAGATGAAGAAAGGGCAGTTCCCTTTAGCTGAATAAAATTTGTGGTTCTAGGGCTGGAAAGATGGCTCAGCAATTAAGAGCACCTGCTGCTCTTAGAGAAGACCTAGATTTGGTCCCCAGCACCCACATGATGGCTCACAACCATCTGTAACTCCAACTTCAGAGAATCTAGTGTCTTCTTCTGGTCTCATGAGCACTGCATACACTTGGTGCACAGACATATATGCAGGCAAAACACCCACACACACAAGATAAAAATAAATGGCAGCTGTGTAGAAGTCCTAAAGATGATGAGTTTACAGCGCTTCCTGGTTGCTCCAAAAGAAGGAAAGGGTGACTTGGGGGTTTGCAGAGCTGCTGGGTCTCTTAGGTAAAATCTCAAAATGGCTTGATGCCTTCCTTCAGAGTTAGCTCAAGGAATAAGAGAAGGAAATAGTCAGAACACAGTTCTTGTTTCTGAGGCCCGTGCAGCTGCTGTGGCTGCTTGGAAGAGAGTCAAAGGGGGGATGACTTGGTGTCTTCAGGTGGCTCAGGAGACCAGGGGCTCCTGAGAGAGTAAATCAGAGTTTCTGTCCTGAGCTAGGGATATAACTTGGTGGTAGAATGCTTGCCTACCATGCATAAGGCACTGGGTTCAATTTCTAGCATTGCCCAAGAAAGAAAAAAAGAGTTTCCATCCTGTCTCTGGCTGGGTTCTTCCTTCCTAAGCCTCTTAGCTTTGAAAAATAAGGTAGCAAGATGTACTTAAAGGGGCCATAATAGTTGAGAGAGTAAAATGAAATTTTATATATAATATGGAGGGATCTCACTGTACTTGGTGTGTAGCTGGCATAAAGTCTATGTTCTAATTGTGAACCTTTTTGTCTACACATTGTCAAAAGAGAAGCCCATGGTAGGAACCACTTAGGGAACAACTTTACAAGCTAATTCATGGTCACACAGGAACAATGAGGTGGTTAGAAGTGTCCCCTGTTGCTGGCATTATTCTTGTAGGAAGCATTCATTAGCAGGCCCTGGAGGAGGTGCCTTGGGAAGGGTCAGGTGATCCTATGGGCTGTTTTTTTGGGGGGGCAGAGTCATAGACTGGTAGACTACTTGTTTTATGTTAGAGAGGCTCTCCTAGTACTCACAGCCTGTGTCTCTTAAGATCTCCCAGACCTAGAGAGAATAATGAAAATGTTAATTTTTAGGAATCTCTCAGTCATTTTGATACCATTAGAAGACCAGTATCCTTCTCAGGCAAAACCCATGTTTCAGTTACTAAGGAGTCTTCAGTCAGCACAGCACCGTCATGCTCAAGGCACAGGATGGCTGAATTAATATGGGGGTGTGTCAGGGTGCTTAGAGGGGATGTAACAGGAAGATGACCTGGAAGCAATGCTGCCGGGTGCGGCACTCAGCTGCCCTCCCCTTGTTCCCGGTGTGGTGACCTCCCGCCCCAATCCCCCACAACTTCAGGTGCTGGAGACTTGTGTGAAGAACTGTGGCCACCGCTTTCACCTCCTCGTGGCCAACCGAGACTTCATCGACAGCGTCCTGGTCAAAATTATCTCTCCCAAGAATAACCCTCCCACCATCATCCAGGACAAAGTGCTGGCTCTGATTCAGGTGAGCTGGCTTCCCTCATTTAGTTAGTTGGGTATAAGATGGGGACTGTGGCGTATGCTCATGCTTGCCCGTTATTTTAGAGGAAAAGACACAGATTGAGGGTTTAAATGTTTGTTTAAAGATATTTAATTTCTTTATACTTATCTCACTCGAAGTCCTAAGTGGTGGCTCTCTTGCTGGTTGAAAGAGATTCCAGGAAGCTTCTGAGTGCCCGGACAAGTGGACAGTAGAGGGGGCTTCAGCAGGCCTCTGAGATAATGGGGTACAGGGAGATAGGAGAGTAGGAAGGAACATGTTAGAGTCATGAACCAAGAGAGAGAGGTCCCAGAGCAAGAGCCAGCTCTGGAGTGGAAATGATGTTCCACTGAAGAGGTGACATTTCTGTTGGACCCTAAAAAGCGGGGAGGAGTTTGATGGAAAGACCAGAGTGTAGGAAGCATCTCCAGAAGAAAATAGATATTCCTAGAAACGTCAAAACAGTTATCCATACGTGAGATGTACCCGAATATTTAATATTATAGACTCTGTGACAAATCAGCCCAAGTCTAGCAGCTTACAGCAAGAATGTTACCTTTCCCCTAGTTTCCGTAGAGCAGGTACTCAGGCACAGGCTGATTGGGAGATTATAAATAAACCCTCTGAAGGCACTCCTGGGGCTGAGTACTCCATTTCCAAGATGGTGCCTCGAAATGGCTGTTTGGGGGAAGCTCCAGTTCCTTGATGATGCGACAAGAGACCTGTCCCAACACATATGTCACACATCACTTTACCTGTCGTTCTGTGTGTTACAAAGGAGTCACCAAGTTAAACTACAAGTATTGGGTGTTAAGGGAGGAGGTGAATATGTTGCGAGCATATTTTGAATATTGTGTTTGGAGAGCAGGGTGTAATATAGAATGTCCAGGGCTGTGCTTAATGGGGCAGATAGGCAGGGAATGAGGCCAAAGGATGGGTAAGGCTTGTGGGTTGTGTGTGCTGAGGGACTTAGGTTTGGCTTTAGAGGTAATTAGGGGAGCCGTTGAAAGTTTCTGTTGTGGTTGTTCACAGATTTTAGACAAAGGGCCATACTGGCATGCCTCTGAGTCCATAGGCATATTAGTCATGCCTGTCTCCAAGAGCCAAGAGGAGAGGAGTCCAGCATGGGCAGCGCCTTGTAGCCTGGCCTAAAGGTCTGCCAGACAAGCAAAGTAGCCAAGGAGTGGGCGTCCAGGGTGGGGGGTTTAAGGTGTAGGATCATTGTATATGAGGCTGGAGTGGAGCTCATTGCTTTATCTGGAGAGTTTTCCCAGATCCTAGAGCCTAGAGCACTTAGTCCCTCCCAGTTGCTCAGAAGTGCCCCAGAGGACTCCTCGAAGCTGTCCTGAAGCACACATGCTGCTCTCATACTTTGCCCCTGGTGATCTTCAAGTGCAGCTTTGCTATTATTTCTGTTCAACCCAGTTGGTTCCTTGAGCCCTGGAATGCTGTGTCCTTAGGGTCTGGACCAGTTGATTTCCAGTATGGAATAATACTTTTTTTAGATTAGTAGATAAATATAGTTCACTGAGGCTGAGAGAAAGGGCAAGGGTCTGGGTGACAGAGTCCTCTCCCATGCTTCCTCGAGAGAGGTCCCTGTGCTCTAACTCTGCATTCCCTCTCTCAGACCTGCAGTAAGTTTACGTCCCCAGTCCCTCATTCACTCCCATAACCTCTCCTGGGACTGGAGACCCCCAGGGAAATGAATGGTAGCTTTTTCTTACAAAAGGTGGGACACTCCAACTTAAACTCTTTATTTGGGGTCTGGGTCTGGTCTCTACAAGATCCACAATGGCTACAGAACTGGAAGGGTACATCTTCAGAGAGGAAGCTTGCTCACCCTGAGGCCTGGCCAGGCTCCAGGGCAAACAGAGCTAACTTGGTGTGATCTACGAGGGGCAGTGAACCCTCTTTACTGCTGAGTTCCACAGCTCTGCCCTGGAGATGCCTGTTTCTTCATGCCTGCCCTGCCCTTACGGCTTTCCCTAATCTAGTTACCCCAGGCCCTACCACACTTCTAACCCTGGGCTGACACAGTAGCTTCTGGGCATCTGCCCTCTTGTAAAATGCAGGCTGGGTTTCTGACTTCCTGTTCTTGGATGTGTAGCACAGGGGTCCACCTGTCTCTTTAGCCCTCCTCCTACTGGCCTAACAGCCACAGTGCACACTAACCTGAGGTGCGATGGTGTGAGCGAGCTATAGTTTGCTAACCTTCCCAAGGTACATGGGTGCCATATTTAGAGTTGCTGCCACACGCCTCCAGTGTATGTCTTTGGGGAGTGCATGCATTTGTTTTTATAGGTATGCATTGACTATGTGACTCTGGCAGTTTCACTTCAAAGCCATGAGAGAAGGTGCTGAGGTCAGGAGGTGCCGCCACTTCCGACTGTTCCACACCCTCACACTGACCAAATGCTACTTTCTGTCATTACAGCCTATTTGATGAGTTTGTGGAAGTGCTTTACCACATCATCCTTAACCATTTTGGGGGGAAAATCATTTTATCTTACTTGCATGTGGACTATATAGATGATTCTCAGTGTTCATGGGCTAGCTGTGATCTCACCAACCTTTGTTGAAACTATATGGAAGAAAAAATAGCTCCTGTACCACGCATGCCCAGATCTTTCCCTTGTCATTACCCCTTAAGCTGTTTCTATAACATTGACACTTAAGGGGCTGGAGAGATGGCACAGAGGTTAAGAGCACTGGCTAGTCTTCCAGAGGTCCTGAGTTCAATTCCCAGCAACCACATGGTGGCTCACAACTATCTTTAGTGAGACATGGTGCCATCTTCTGGCATGAAGGCAGAACACTGTACACATAATAACTAACCAATTAACTAACTAACTAAATAAATAAATCTTTTAAAAAAAATGGTTGACATTTTTTGGTAGTGTAAGGATTTCCAAAGCTTGCATTCACCTGGAATGTAATTGTCAATCATCCCTCTGGGTGTGGCGATGCAAACACGGGCCTGCCTACCCTTTTAATGCAAGGGCTCACACAAGCCCCTCCCCTTCTCTTCTCTCTCTGCCCCCTTCTTCCCCCATCTCTGCTCCCTGCTGTAGTAAACTCTAGTGTGGTACTTCCAGTGTTGAGATTCCATTCACGCGCCACGTGCAAAAAAACTAACAGGTAGTATGAATAAACCCCCTAAATTAAAAGTCTAGAGATTATTTAAAACATGAAAGAGTTGATGCATATGTTGTGTATAAACACTGAGCTAGCTCATGCAGACATCCATGTATCCACAGACTTTGATATCCTAATGGATCCTGGAACCAATCCCCTTGTGAATACTAGAATATCTATCCTTTTAAAAATTGAACAGAAAGAAGCCAGATGTGGCGGTACACAGCTGCAATCTCAACTGGGAGTGGAATTGAGAGGGTAAGGCATCCAAGGTCAGCTTTGAGTGAGTTTGAGGTTAGCCTGAGATCTACATGAAATCCTGTCTCAAAACAGTAACAGTAACAAAACTGAACCAGCTTCCCAGAGAATGATAAATCACTCTGAGAGAGAAAGTGTTGCTCCAGCATGATAAGAATGTAGGAACAAGGGTTGGGTGTATAGCTAGTTGGTAGAGCACTTCCTAGCATACAGTAGACTTTAGGTTCTAGTTCTCCTCCTCCTCCTCCAAATGGGATAGATCCAGGTATGGTGGCACATGTCTTTAATCCTAGCACCCAGGAGGTGGAGGCAGAGGCAGGCAAATCTCTATGTGTTTGAAGCCAACCTAGTCTACATAGAGTTTCAAGGATAGTTGAGGCTACATAGTGACACCTGCCTCAAAAAAGAGAATAGCATAGAGAGGCATCAGTCACTGTTTTTCTTGACAGTGTGTGTAGGTCGTGAGCGGAGAGGTTGGAAGTGGTTCTAATGGGGCAGGTGCCAGTGCGATCCACAGCCTTACTTCTTGCTCGTCTAGCCCAGCTGCTTGTTAAGTAGACTCAGGTCAGTCCTGGCCTTGCCCTCAGGGAGACAGCAAATTAGAGAGACTGAGGTTTGCAGTCATCTGGGGCCGAGGACTAGCTAGGAAGGACTGGACCTGGCCTGTGATTGTTATGAAAGAGGAAGTGGGCCTCGTCCTAAGTTTTCAATTCCAGAAAATCCAACTGAATGAGTAGGTACTTGAAAAGCTTTGAAGTAAGGAGCTTCACAGATAAGCCCCACCAGTTTCCTGCCCATGAAGCATGCTTCAGGCTGTGGGGTGGAGCACAACAGCACAGGGACACACCCATGGGTCTCATTCCCAGCTGCCAGCCTGAGCCAACTGCCTCTTATTTTACCTCAAAGATAGTTGTAGCTATCCAGAGGGAGAGGCAGCTTCTCTGAAGTCTTTTGGGCCTCTGATGAGTAAGTGAGAGAATATGTTCTCTTATGCCCACCTGCCCAACCTGCCATCTCCCAGCTTTTCCCTGGAGTCACAGTCATGGTTGCCCTAGAAATGGCATTTCCAATAGTGTAGGGTTTTCACCAGCAGCCCCCTGGGCCAACTATGAACAAAATCCACCAGTCTGTGCAGTTTGATATATAACTGTCCTTAAGACAGTCTCTCACAGAAGTAACCACAGGCCAATCTAACCTAGGTGATTCCTCAATTGAGGGTCTCTCTTCTTAAGTGACTCATGAGTGTGTCAAGTTAACAAAAACTAATTTCTCCTAAAGTCCACAGAAAACAATTGTTCTTCAGGCTGATGTTCCCTGGATGGCCCTGAGAATACCTAGGCAAGACCATCCTGCATGTCCTCCATGCTTCCTGTATGAGCCATGGGTGGGCAGCATAATTCTCAGCTTATCTACCAAATCAGGTCTGAGGGCTCCATGTATTCCCCTCACTACATGCATCTGCGCTTCTGGATGGGGTGAGGTAAGACACATGGAGAGCGGGACAGCCTGGTTAGCAGCCTGCGCCCCTGCCCTGATCTACCATAGCAGCCTTCACTGCCCCCCCCCTTCTCTGCACTCCCTTGGCTGGTCTTTTTTTTTTTTTTTTTTTTTTTTTAAACTTTATTTATCTATTTATTTGCTTTAGTGTTTGCCTGGAACTGGAACTACAGACAGTTGTGAGCTGCCATGTGGGTGCTGGGAATTGAACCCGGGTCCTCTGGAAGAGCAGACGGTGCTCTTAACCGCTGAGCCATCTCTCCAGCCCCCCCTTGGCTGGTCTTAATGCTCACCTTTCTGCTTTCTCTGAGTCCCACCTGTTGAGAAGACAGGATGGCTGACCCCTTTCTGTGCCACCCCTTGGGCTCCCTAAAATTATTTTGAGGGATAGTTAAATGGGGTTATCCTCGTACAATGTCCTCACGCTTCTTAATGCCTTTGCCCTCTCTCCGTATGCCAACACTAAACTAAAAATCCTTCCTTCCTTCCTCCTTCCTCCCCTCCCCTCCCTCCTTCCTTCCTTTTCTTCTTGTTTTTGTTTGTTTGTTTGTTTTAAGAAACAAGGTTTCACTGTGTAGCCCTGGCTGTCCCAGAATTCTCTCTGTAGACCAGGCTGGCCTCCAACTCAAATATTCACATGCTGAGACTAACTGGCGTGAGTCACCGCCCTCAGTTTAAAAGCACTCTTTTACTGAAGAAAGTGCCTGAGTCGGGATGAGGAGGGAGCCTGGAAAGGGCTGAGATGGTGTTCTGTGACAGTGTCAGAGGCCTGGCAGCACCTGAGACTCGTCACTGAGAAGCTTGCTGCACTGCTTCAGGTGAAGGCCTCTGGCAATTTCCTGGGTATTCGTCCTCTGGGGAGACAGGAAGGCTGTGCTGGAGGCCTGCGCAGAAGAGGACAGAGGTTCCCAGACCCATAATTCAAATCAGTACTTCTCTCCTGCTTTGAAAGTTGCTACTCAAAACCACGGACAGGACAGAATGTAGTCATGATGTGTCTACAGTTTGGCACTCAAAGTTGACCTTTGTCTTCCCATGTGTCCCGCCTTTGGGTCGTTCAGCCTCCAAATTCTGAAGCACAGACAGGAAAAGAGGGAATTACATGAAGATCTTGGCTGCTACTGCTGATAAGGCAGTCAGGGGACTCATCCTGCCTTCATCCTCTCTACCAATACTGGGTCTCAGCTCAAGGGTTCAGGACCACTAAGACCAAAACCAGCCTCAGCTTCCCTAAGGAGGATTCTTTGGCTCAGCCTGCAGCAGGGGCCCTACTATCATGGGCATGTTAGTCTGCTGACAGCCTCGGTGACCATCTTTCCTCTGTTCTCTGAACTTAGGAAAATGAGGATGCGTAGTCACTGTGAGGACTCAATTAAATTTCCCCGACAGCTCTTGACTGATTGCCTTCCCTGTGCAAGGGCAAGACCTGTGTGCACCTTCAAAAGTGCCTGACTTGCTCAGGGAGACGAGCACTTGTCATTCAGGCATGTCCCTAGAAGATTCTGGAACATGTGGCAGTAATAATTTTTCCCATCTCCATGTCCTTTAAAATGTGTCTCTTCTCCTCCTCCCTGTCTGTCCCTCTGTTGGACAGACTCTTGTTCAGGAGGATGACTGTTGTGAGCATATACTTTCTTTTCAGCAGCCTGGCCCAGGCTGCCCAGGGCTCCTAGACAGGAGCTGGCATTGTGGCAGGTTAGGGTGACTAACCAAGACTTCTTGTCTATAAACTAATGGCAATTCTGCTCTCCTATCTAAGGAGGAGAGTTTGTTTTGACAAAGCAGAACCTCCCAGAAGCCCAGGTCACCCTGGCAGGGTGTGACTGGACCTGGGAAGGGACACCTCTGGAGACCTTCACATCTTCTCTCGGCACATCACTTAGCATAGAAACTATACCTTCCAAAATATAAGCTATCTTCGTGCCCTGGTCTTGAGCCACCTATCACTTATATTCTTAGAGAGCCATCTTCTTACACAAAGAGAAAAACACACATCCCTGTTGTGTCCAGGGCTGAGCTCTTGGTAGGAGGTATGTCTAGCCCCCTAGTGCAGGCACAGCTACTGAGTCTGAATGTAGGGAGGAGTCCTGAGGAGGTCTACTAGAGAGAACAGCATGGTTCTCTAATCTTTTCCTCATCTTCTCAAACTCAGGTACGGGCTGGGGCAAGGAAACAGTAAGGAGGTCCCTAGAGCCATTTATTTCTCCCTGAAAACCGAGGCAGGAAATGGCACCAGGAAAAGCTACTAACCTCTGCCAGTGGGCCGTGAGTATAGTTTTTAGACTCCTGAGGCTTAGTTATGTATTTATTTCCATTTATTTATTTTTGGTTTTTCGAAGGTTTCTCTGTGTAGACTTGGGTGGCCATCCTGGTACTTGCTCCGTAGTTGGAGACTGGCATCAAACTCAGAGACCCACCTGCTTCTGCCTCCCAAATACTGGGATTAAAGGCATGCGACACCCTCTCCCCCAGCCCAAGTTTATTTATTTTTGTTATTTCTTTTTATAGGCCCGAGCCTAGAACCTGGGGCCGATGCATGCTAGGCAAGTGCTGTACCACCAGCCCCCAGACTCTCAAATTTGGTCCCTAAACTGAAAGCCTAGAATGGTTGGAGCAAGGGCAGCTGGTGGGAACCGGTCATAATGCTGGAGGAATAGGACAGACCAATCAGCAAGGCTGCATTGGTCTCCAGCTGGGTCTCACTGACAGCCTCTGTAGGTACCTTCAGATGCAGAAGAAAGGATTGGCAGAGATAGACTGTCCTGGTGCCATGGTGATGTAAAATCCCCGAGTATGCATATTAAATTAACGCATCAAGGAGAGAAAGCCAGGCTGATGGTGTTGTTTACAGTGCATGAGATGCACTGGGTATAATTAAGGAAGCTTTGGGGAAAATGGCCTTTAACTTGTAGTGGCTCTGGTGGTTAGAGATAGAATTTCTGTGCTGCCTTGGGATTAGTTGGAGCTCATGGCTGTAGGCCATTAAATACTGTGACGGTAACATACTCTCTTCCTTTAAGTACAGATGTGTAGTAAGGGGGGTGGCACTGGGGACCCTGTTTCTGAAGAGCCTGTTGGATAATTTCTGGGTTTGATTCTTCAGTAACTTCCAGAGAACAGATTTTTTTTTTTGTAATTATTAAGAAGTTCTTGCATCACCAGAAGTAGTAACCTGTTCACAATCGTTCCGTTTTGTACTCTTTTGTTCAAGAGAATCTGCTGGTGGTACTTTCCATTTCATTTCTGTGTGTGGGCAGATGCATGTTGAGACTGTCAGCTGCACAACTTAATAGAAAACCACCAGGTTGATACAGGAGTCCTGGGAGGTGGGGTGGTCATGGTCTGGCTCCCTATGGATTCATGTGCCCCTGGACTGAAATCATTTCACCTATCAGTGACATGACTGGGCCAGGCAAGGGTTAGCACTGACTAATCAGCCTTGATTTCCCATCACACATCAATTTCTCCTTTTGTTTCTATCCAGTTTGCCTATGCTGCGCTCTCGCTCTCTCACCCCCCACCCCCACCCCTGTATCTAACTATGAGGCACTGAAAACCAAGTCTTCCACTTCTTCCAGCTCGACAGCTCTGGCAATTGATTTTCTTGAGATGAGACAAACACCTGCATCACAGGGCCTGCTAGGTACTTAGGTGTTATTTCTCTTCCACTTCTCTAAGAAAGCACATGCTGAATTAAGTTTTATGAGTTATTTCACATTCAGCAGCATCATTGAAAGTCAGGGTTTCAGCAGCTGTGTGGCAGCAATGACTGCAGGAGAGAAGCAGACTGGGATTTGCCAGTGTGCCTTGTGTGGGCATGTAGGGCAGCACTCGCCTCAGAGAGGGTCGAGCTGACTCTTCAGCACCACTTCCTGATGGCCCTTCCTCTCTCCTCCCAGGCATGGGCAGATGCCTTTAGGAGCAGTCCTGACCTCACGGGCGTTGTGCACATATATGAAGAACTGAAGAGGAAGGGAGTTGAATTTCCCATGGCAGACTTGGATGCTCTGTCTCCTATCCACACACCCCAGCGGGTAAGCTTCCAGCTAGTATTTTCTAGAAAGACTGCCTGTAGAACAGCCAAGCATTGTACCAGCCTTTTGCTGATGCCTTTGCATTATTCAGCTTGTCATGTGTTCTTAAACCTCTAGGGCATTTCTTTTCATAACAAGGGGGATGCAGACGGAGACAGTGGGTGACTGGTGATTAAGTGACAGCCATGTCTCTCCCAGTTTCACTCTGACAGGGAGGAATATGATAGAGGGTTCGTTCAGCAGTTTTCATGGGAATGGCTGCTTTGGCTGAGCCATCCTCTAAGGGTCATCAGCACTTGCTTTACAGAAGACTGCAGAACATGTATGAGAATATGTCCTTATTTCCTGTGCTTCTAAGGTTGATGTTTACTCAGCAGAGGCAAAGAGCAGCTCTCAGTATACAGTAGTGTATATATCAAGTAGATAATTGCTTTGCTTCTAATATGGTGTTGGAGATAGAACCCAGGGCCTAATGTATGCCAAGAACACATTTTATTACTAAGCTACATTCTAGCCCTGTCAGAAGAATTTTTAACGTATTTTAAGTCATGGGCATTCTTGAACTCTGTCAGCTTTGAGTCTCAAAACCCAGAACAGGCCTGTGTTAAAGCATCCTGAGGAACCTGTTTTAGTGCTGACAGTGGCCAGAGAGGCCTTGGGTCTCAGGATTAAATGACTGCTGGCAGTGCCCATCACAGTTCCTCTGGGTACTTTGCTCCGCACTAGCTGTGAAGTAGTTCTCAGTCTGGGGGACAGAGGCAGCATAGCCCAGGCTAGAGGCACCAGTGACAGACAGCTCACATGGCCTTACTGGTCTCCATCTGCCTGTCTCGATGGCAGTGTAACTTACACATTTGTGTGAACACATATGCTAATGTTAGTGAGGATATCTGGGATACCTAAGTGGACATAAAGAATCATATTTTCCCAAGCATTAATCTTGTTATGATTTCTCTAAACTGATTACTATGCTTTGTTGCATAAACATAACCTGTTTTATTCTTCTATTAATGACATAGAAGGAACAGTGTTATTATACAAGAACATCCAGTAAATTGCATGATTGCTATTTATATTAGTCTTCTTCTAAAGGCCACAATATAGTCTTGTGATATCAAGTAAGGATTCACGTTTAGCAGAATTTAGTAAGTACTTCTTACTGCAGGACTCCTATCTGGAGGTGGCCTTAATGACAAGCCATCCAGTGACTGGAACGCTCCCCGAGTGCTTCTCATGGGGCCTTTTGCTTGTCTGCAGCACATACTGGAAGGGAGGGGGAACAGGAAGAAGAGGGAGGAAGGAGACAGTGGAGGCTCAGCCGACCTGATGGAGAGACTGACTGAGGTTCTGTGCATTTGAAATGAAAGCATCACCTGTTTTGGAGGGCAGTATCAGGCTAAGCCACTTAAGTACCCGAGTGAACCAAAAAATACTGTTGTTGTCATGCCAGAGTGTCCCAGAAATGGATCCAGCCGCCACCATGCCCAGATCCCAGTTGCAGCCCAGGACAAGTGCCGGCACCCATCCCTCACCTGCTCCAGCTTCCTACTCTACTCTGCAGGCCCCAGCTCTGAGTGTGACTGGCCCCATCACAGCCAACTCAGAACAGGTATTTATGTGCTTCCAGGCCATAAGCAAGCCAGCCAACTGCTCCTTGGTACCTCTCCAGGGGACAGAAGTCTCTCTGGACTTCCAGGTGCTATGCTAGGTATGGGGACACAAAGATGGAAGGGCCTAGTTCCTGGAGTAGACAGATTGGAGGTCATTGCAGTGGGGCGTGGTCTTGCTATGATAGGAAGCAGAGCTGAGCATTCTGTGAGCCAGGGCTGAGCAGGGCATAGAAGGCAGCTGGGATCTATGGCACTGAGGGCTCTGGAGTGGACCTGGGGTTTTGTCAGCTGAAGCCTATGCAGGCAGTGTCATTGTTAATGAGGACAGGGGCCACTCAGTGGCCCATCTGCAGAGTAGGTTAACACGTAGGCCGTAGTGACTGCAAGTCCAAAGCAAAAGAGCCCAGCTGAGCTGTGAATAGGCACTCACCACCTGGGGAAGTGAGCATGGATCCATGAGCTGTGCCACCCGTCACAGTTCATTCTTAGGCCATGAGCTACCCAGAGGGCAGCAGCCAGACCAGGGAAGCTTGCCAGAAGCCTCTTCCTGCTTGAGTCTAGACACTGCCTGCCTGAGGGTTAATTTCTGATAGCTAGTGTAATTTTACTAAACCTTATTTTTTAGAGAAATTATGGAGAGTATTTTTACTCGAATCTATAGAATTTCTTTACATATATATGTATATATATATATATATATTATGTATACAACATTCTGCCTCTACTATACCTGTGTGCCAGAAGAGGGCACCAGACCTTATGATAGATGGCTGTGAGCCACCATGTGGTTGCTGGGAATTGAACTCAAGACCCCTGGAAGAACAGTCTGTGCTCTTAATCTCTGAGCCATCTCTCCAGTCTGAATCTATAGAATTTCTATTAGTTAAAAATTTTAGAATGAGTGAGACTTGAAAAAAAAATTACTCAGTATTTGTAGCTCCTATTTGTCACAGTGTCATTACTGTAGAACCTTGTTAAAACAGGGGTTCAGGCAATTGTTTATAGGTGACAGTAGTGATGTGCCAGGGCTCTGTCCCCCTGCCAATGCTAGGAGAGCATGTAGTGCAAGCAGAACACAAACAAGGAGTCCCTCAGGCCTGGGTGTGAGCCACATTCTGCTGTTCTGTGTAAGGCTTCCATAGAATAGCTAACTTCAGTCTGAGCAGGTAGCCGGGCCCTGACTCTAACATACAGAAGGAAGGTGGTCCCATGTGGCCATCAGATACTGAGGCCTCATCTAATCCCACTGCTGAAATGTAGAATCTGTTCTCAGCGGAACTCAGGTCACTGAATGCTGTCTCTCTTCAACCCCAGAGCCAGAGCCTTTGTGCAGTGGAGCTATGGGCAGAAAGTCTTGGCTCTAGGCCCTGCTTCCTTGGGCACAGGTCCAGATTTGCTCTGAAAGGAAGCAAAAAGTATTTCAAGCTGGATGTTGGTGAAGCCCTTGTATTGGCTCACTGTAGTATGCTGGATGTCAAGGAAGGGCCCTTCAGCAACTGGAATAGCTAGGAGGAGGTCCTGAGTGGTAAGAAGTGTAAGAACCCTGAGAACTGTGGCTCCTACCCCTGAAGAAAAACGGGCCCTAAAGCTGGTAGGCCATTGTCTGGTCCCTGCCAACTGAGGCTGGCAAAAGCCTTTTAAAGCCCAAACCATCTCCCAGGTGACTACTGAGGTAGATTTCTTTTCAGTCCCTGAAGAACTAAGAGTCTGCTGAGAGAATCTTGCAGCACACAGAAGAGACTGTGAGAGACTGGTAGTAGATGTTTGTACTCAGGCAAGCCAGGGAAGAGTTGAAGGGCCTTTCTAGGAAATGGAGGCATGGGTCTGAAATAGGTCTCCTGCAGGAAAAGTACCCACTCTGTCCAGCTGTGGAACTCCAGCTGCATGCATTGAACCAGGTGTAGCAGGCACTAGGCAGACTGCACAGCAGCCTGTGTGGGGTCAGCGCCCCCTTCCAGTAGTGAAGGGAAAGGCTTGGAAAGGGCTGGTCCATCTCTGGACACTGGCACTGTTGGATCATCCCTCCTCACTGAGTCCTAGGACTCTGCACATATGTCAAGGCAAGTTATAACTCAGCCAGGTATACAGTGCTCTCCTCCCAGAAAATGATGGCATTCTGATACAACTTTTACAAACCTCACTGTGGACAAAAGGTCCCTGTGGCTTCCACTAATGTCTTGAAAGAATTAGATATCCCTGAGTGTAACCAAAAGCTCAGGGCTGGAGGACAAAGGGAGGCAATGTACAGTATGCCAACTGCAGGAGAGAAGGCTGAGGCTTTGCAGATGCTATATCTGGGCAGGATGAGGAGCTTTTAAGAATCTGAGTCTACTTCTCAGCTATTCTTCTCTTCTCAGAAGAATGCTTTGAGCACTGGCCAGCCTCCCCTAGATCTAGTGTGACACTGGCAGGGACAGAGTCTCTGAGCATAAAGGTCATGTAGAATAGGGCTTCACCCAGGACTGAAGAGATGACTCAGAGGTTAAGAGCACTGACTGTTCTTCCAGAGGACCTGAGTTCAATTCCCGGCAACAACATGGTGGCTCACAACCATCTATGATGACATCTGGTGCCCTCTTCTGTATGCTATACACATAACAAATAAATAAATCTTAAAAAAAAAAAAAAGAATAGGACTCTACCCTAAAGGGATCTTGGTGTACTTCCACTACCATATACTGATCTTAAATAGGAGTCCATCTGTGTTACAGGCCTATTTCAGTGTCCTGTGGAGGGAGAGCTGATAGTATTGAACTCCCCTCTGCCCGGCACAGTGTTATTCACTGCACATTGTTCTTTATGTGCTGTGATGGACACGGAGGTACCAACAGCAGGTTGTTAGTGACCAGGGCGCTAGTGGCCTGGCTCTCCCATGCAGTTTTCAGCATCCTGCCAGCCCTCAACAGGCAGAGCGACGAAGATAGATAGACGGCTACTCCTGTGCTGCATGTTCGGGTTGATCTAACTTATCTCACGGCAGACAGATTGTCTCAGGATGGGACTGGCTGGTTCTCATCCTGTGACTGACTGACTGACCTTCCTGCCTTCTCCTCGACCTGCAGATTGCTAGACTTCGCAGTGAGCTGGACATTGTTCGGGGAAACACAAAAGTCATGTCTGAGATGTTAACGGAAATGGTCCCTGGGCAGGAAGATTCTTCTGATCTGGAACTACTCCAGGTGAGCATGGGCTAAATACCTATCAGGGCCTCATCAGAACCGCTGCTGCACATTGTGGTAGGACCCTGCCTGGGCATTCAACCTGGTGATGAGTCTGGAGGCACCATGGTGGAGAGGGTCTAATCTGTGTCAGTTCATGTTCAGCCTTACTTCTTGTAGATGAGCAGAGGCCAATGTTGCTCTCTATATGAATTGCCAGTTGTAGAATATGTGCCTATCAAAACAAAAAAGTAAATTTCCTTAGCTTTTAGCCATCTTCAGGAAGTGGAGTTTACATTTTGATGTTTTTCAGTTAGACTCTTTTTTGTGTTCACTTCTTTTTACATTGAGTTGAAATCATGCTGTGTATACAATCTGTGTGTGGCTTTGCTCCCTTATTATTATGTTGTAAACATCCTGGAATAGGAGTCCTTGGACTTCGATGGCATAGAAAACCCTGCTAGTCTTTTATCCTAAGGTAGGAGATTCTGAAGTAAATTCAGCGTTCCTGTTTTCGGCCTCACTGCTGGGACCACTCAGGCTGGGGGTGAGCACAGTGGCTCCCTCAAAGCTGCTGCCCTGACCCCCTCCCTGCCTCTTTGCCTCTGGACTGTAGTTGGTGATGCTGAAGATGGGAAATGGGCTTTAATAGTAGGCAAGCTGCTCCCCGACTGAGCCTCCCTACGCATCTTGACCATGGCAGGAAGTGGGGACAAGAGCATGCCAGGCTGCAGCATCACCCTTCAGTTAGCGAGAGAAGGCGGGGCTCAGAGCCAGTGAAGCTCAGAGCCAGTGGCAGAGCTCTGCCACATTAGCCTGCAATGGCTTCTGCATAGGAAGTGGCAGTAGCACCTGCTCTTCAGCATAGTGACCTTCTGGAAGGATAGAGAGAGGATGCTGTGAACTATGGAGGGGCAAGATGACTGAGTGGACAGGTGAGGAGTCGTACTGGCTTGATGGCCTGGCCCCAGTGCCTCGACATACCTGCTACCACAGTTGCTATTTCTGTCTGCAATCTTGTCCACCTGAGTGCTGCGTCTCCCACTTTGCTGTCTGCACACACGGCTACCTGAGGAGCCAGGCTCAGATAGTCCTGCTCTTTGGTCATTTGCATGCCTAGCAGTTCTCCTACTTAGAGTTCCCACGCCAAGTCCTCAGTTTCTATGGGACAAGGCTGGGTAGAAGCCATCTCCTGGTCCCACACCAAGTACAATCTGAGGGTCATAGACAATAGAAGACATGGCTCCTGCCCTACGGAGGTCCTAGCTAAGTCCAGGAGACTTTTCTTCTTGAAGCTGAGATGAGTACCTTTGACCTGGCCCAGTGTAGAGCATTGAGCAACCCTCTCTGGTTCCCAGACTTCCTGCAGCAAACCAGACCCCTGGTTCATTAGATGATAGCCATGTGCTAGACTCCATGTACCTACCTCCTTCTAATATACCACACTGGCCTCCACCCTAGCCTATAGGAGGGCTCTAATAAGAATCCCATGGTGCACAAGAATCTGAGGGCAGTTCAGGATGATGATGTACTATGGTGTATCAGTGTTGGAATTCCTTCTGTAGGCTGGGGGCTGTTGTTTTGGACAGAACTGAGCTCCTGACAGTAGGAGGTGGGTTGAACAACCCCAAGATGGTTTCAGACAGCCGGAACAGACAGCAGAAAGTGTGTGTGTGTGTGTGTGTGTGTGTGTGTGTGTGTGTGTGTGTGTGTGTGTGTATGCGCGCACACACACACACACACACACACACACACACACGTTCATGCATGTATGTGGTTGTAGGATATTTTGTTTGTTTGTTTAAACAAGCCCATCAGCCAAGAATAACAGAACCTAGTCTCCTGGCATCAGCTCAGTTTTCAAAAATAGATCGCTTCCAATGACATTTTCCTTCATTCTGTTTTGTTCCAACTCAGAGCCCACTGGCCCCCACTGCTGTCATATAAATCAAACAGAAAAAGACCATGTCTGGGTGCCTGCGGGAGGCTGTCATTTTAGTGTAGAAGAGTCAGGAATGGGTAGCTGTGTGAACAGACTCACTTTTCCTGGCTGGAGGCCACTGCCTTATGCTCCCCTTCTTCTGCCCCAGCAATCAACAGCCAGCAGGCAGTAGCTCCCACACAACAGTGAGCCTTCCATATGGGAAAATGCCACTGTCCTCTTGGGACATGGTGGGGTCAGAATCTGTCCCTAAGACTCTTGGAGAAGATGGAAGACAGCCAGAATGCTCAGGGCAGAAGTAGACCAGAGCTCAGAATGCTGGCCAGGGCCCTGGAAATAAGCATATTTGTCACCAGCCCAAATGTTCCCACCAACAGACACAAGCTGCTCTTGACATGAGTGTAAGGTGAGGACTGGAAAGTGCAGAGACTGGGAGGAGAGGTAATTGAAGGTCCAGCCCCAGGATGCACCTGTGGCTAATTGTACTTATGGGCAGGTTGCATCCCAGTTGCTTCCTGCTTATGGCCAAGCTCTAACAGGCATGTCCTCCCACAACCCATGAGAGCAACAGGGCAACTTTTGAGTTGCTTGTCTGAGGATTCCTGGGAAAGTGACTGCCTTTGAGGAAAGGCCAAGGCCAGTAACCCTGAGTGCTGTCAGCTATGCTGGAGGCCCCAAGGAAGTAAGATGCTGGGAGGGGACTCCGAACATCCCCAAGGTGGGTGTCAGGTCCTCTACTTTTTGAGTTCAGCAACATCTTCTAGACAGCTAGTCCAACTCAACACCTATGCCCACAGTTCATCTTCAGAGTCTTGGGCCATTTTTCACATCTCAGTGACAAGCTGTTCTGACTGTCATAAAAGGCATCTAGGTCAGCTCTGAACAAGCAGGGTAGAGTACACAGCTTACAAATGACTGCATGCATATCTGAGCTCCAGGTAAAGTACAGGCCCTTCATATGCCTGTATTTCCTTCCTCGATGCCTGAAGTGATTACTTTTACTGTAAAAGTGACTGTCACAGGACAATGTTCTCTATAAATCATAGCATCTGTCACTGTTGTTGAAAAACCCTTCTGCACCTTGAACTTAAGTCTGTCTCCTGTAGCTTTAATTTGGCCGGTGTTAGACAGAAGCACAGAGAAAGTTCCTTCACACAGCGTAGAGCCTTAACTCCCTAAGGACTGCTGTGAAGTCCAAGGACTATCCAAGGTCCATGCTGTTGCCGTCCACTGTATAGGACCAGGCAGCCTGTCACTGGAGCCAGTGTTGTCACCTATTGTTATCCTGTGCCGCCTTTTTGCTCTTTGTTTTGAGATAGGGTCTTACCAGGTAGCCTTGGCTGGCCCAGAATGCTCTATGTAGACTAGGCTGGCCTCAGACTCATACACACCCCTGATTTGCCTTCCGAGTATTAGCCCTGTAGGTGAGTGCCACCACTGGCATGCTATGCCATCATCACCCCACGTATACAAACACATGGGTTGAGCCATGTTGCAAAGCTGTTATTGTCCTTCCTAAAGTACAAGCCCTTAGCTGAAACTGAGTACATTCTTCTTGATTATAATTGAGCCCTTGAAGCTGTCTTCAATAAATAATAACTTAGGTAGTGATGGTTATTATATAGGTTTTTATCATATAAAAAAGAACCCATTCTTTGTGTTGTTAGTTTAAGCAACTGTGGCATTCTCGTGTGCTTTTTGCATTCCATTTCAACAAAGAGTGGCCAAGATACTTTCCTCTGGAAAAACCTAGCATCTTCCAAACATTTAGCTTCATGTCCTCTCCCTTTCTCATCAGAAGACCTTCCTTCTCCTTTTTTTCTTTGCTGCTGCAACAGGACAGATCTTCAGGACTGGCTTCTCTGCTCCTTTGACTTGAAAAGAGTTTAGAGGATAAAAAGATTGTTTTTCGAGGTAGAGATGAAGCTGTCTCTTGCAAGGAAGATAACAGCATCAGGGTTAACTAGGCAGTGAAGAGGATAGTTGATAGTGTTCTGACTGACGGCAGGCATTTACAGACGTGATGGCTGCTGAGAACCAGAGATAGGAGGGTGCCAAAGCACAAGCCTTTGGCATTGAGGGAATTCCTGGCCCAGAGTCTGCAGAGTGGGAAGGGGGGCCTGCACAAGCTGTTGGCTTAAGGGCCTCTGGCCCAGAGGAGAATCAGGCGTTGCTCTGCATGGCTTGGAATGGAGGATGACTGAGGTAACGCCAACTGACCCGGCTGTGATGGCTGTCAAGGACACCGGAGAGGCCATGCAGATGGCCAGCTGACCCAGGGGTGGCTGAAATCCCAAGGTTCTGCTCCATCTCTTTTTTCTTTTTAAAAATGATTAGTTTTATAATTGTATGTTTGTGTGGGGGTATTTGCATGTGAATGCAGGTGCCCACTGAGACCAGGAGAGGATGTCCTATCTCCTGGAGTTGGGAATTATGTGGTTATAAGCCATCCTATGTGTATGCTAGGAACTGAACTCAGGTTTCTTGCAAGAGCAGTATACTTTTTTCTTTTTAAACCACTGAGCTATCTTTCTAACCCAACTATCTGTAAAGATATTTTACTTTATGTGTATAGGTGTTTTATCTGCATGTCTATCTGTGTCTCTTGGGTATGCCTGGTGCCAGACAAGGTCAGGAGTGGACGTTGTGTCCCCTGTAACTGGAGTTACAGGCAGTTATAAGTAAATGTATATTATACTTAAAAATTAGATAGTTACACCACTGATTAATAAGACATGAATTTTAGATTATTAATACAGTCTTTGAAATAATTTTATTTTACATGTATGGAATTTCATCTCTTTTTCACCCTTTGTTTTGTTTTTCAAGACAGGGTTTCTCTGTATAACAGTCCTAACTGTCCTGGAACTCACTTTGTAGACCAGGCTGGCCTCTAACTCACTGAGATCCTCCTGCCTCTGCCTCCCAAGTGCTGAGGTTAAAGGCATGTGCCACCACCGCCTAGCTTTTTTTTTTTTTTTTTTTTTAACCCTTTTTTGAGACAGTGACTTGAAAGCTGAAGTCAGAAAATATACAGGGACCTTGAGTCAGAAGACTGAGGTTTGTGAGGAATCTGTGTCCAGGCAGAGTGCTTACGTGACTGCTCTAGAAGCATCTTCCACATTGAGACCTATGAGACCTGAAAAGAGAAAGCCTTCTTTCCCACGCCTGGAGAGAAGCAGGTCAAAGCAAATGGCACTAGTGTCTGTGAGCTCACTGTCTGTGCCTTGCTTTTGTTCTTCAGAAGTTCTCTAGCACTTTCTTAATGGCTTTGAAAGCAACAGAATCCTTCCTCCAAACTGAATCCTGTAGTCTGGAATGCTGTGTGAGTCTTATTAAGGGAGGATCTGCCAGAGTCTCCAAAAAACATCCTCAGTGGGTAGGATGATAAATACGGGAATTTCAAGGCAAAGCCATGCTGTAAAAAGTGGTGGTGCTTGGATTATATGTACACACACACATATGCATCTGTTTTATTTTATGTGTATGAGTGCTTTGTCTGCATGTATTTGTATGTACCATATGAATTCCAAAGGGTTGAGAGCTGCCACATGAGTTCTGAGAACAGAATGCATGTAGGTCCTCTAAAAGAACTGCAAGAGCTCTTAACTGTCCAGTCACCTCCCCAGTGCCTGCAAGGGTTGGTTTTTAGACAGTCTCTCTATAGAACTTGCTATATAGAACATGCTGGCCTCAAACTCAGAGAGACCTGCCTGCCTTTGCCTCCTGAGTGCTTTAAAAGCATGTGCCATGCCTGATACTTGGCTATATTTTGGAAATGTATACAATGACATACTGGGGTGGGGAAACACCCTGAGGTTTCGGAGTCTAAGTAGGAGTTTAATGGGGAAGAAAGGGCATTCTTGTCAGAGGGCCAGCTCCTTATAGTTCCCAAGCAATGTGCTGAGTGTGTGAGGCCACCATTCTTGAAAGTCTAAGGTATGTTTGGAGATGACCCATGGTGCTCCCTGACTTTCTCATCTTCTGTCTTACCATTGGCCTACAGTTTGAATGAAAGCTGTCCTTCCCTAACCAAGGACAGCCAAGGATTACTACTTCGCCATAGGTACTAGACAGGGCTGTGCTTTCCCCTGGGCCTGTGTGGTGGGATCTGCCATTGCTTAGAGTCTGTTCCAGGGATTGTTCTCCATTCTCCAAACGTAGGGTAGGAGGCTTTGGAGAGCCGCATGGAGGAGTCTGTTCAGAGAGACATCTGGAAGGTGCGGACACTGATGACTTCTTTGTGTGGTGTCCAAGAAACTGACAGTGTTTTTCTAGCTGGACAGAAGATGGCAGGTCCTTACTGTACCTAGCCAGATCCAGGGTGGAGGAATCTTTTGTTGAAGTAAACACCAGCCCTGTATGCACTCAGCTACCTAAGCCCAGGTCTCTTATAGCTTGATAAATACAGCTACATTTGAGTGGTTCCAGGCTGATCACTTGGGCCTTGTTTTCTAGTGGGTGCTATGGAGCCCTAAGGCTGAGCACTATGGGAGGAGAGAGTACAGTCAGACCTAGGACACACAAATCCCACAGCATTGAGAGCTGAAGCACTGCGTGGGTAGAGGAATGCTGTCTGCCTTGTCTGTTCATTCTCCCAGGAGCCCTGGGAAGTGTGCCCCATGTGTTAGCCTTGGCACTGGGGAAATGGGAAGAGAGATCTTCTAGCCAGGACAGTGGAATGATGAGACAAAAAAGAAGCAAAGACTGCCTATGCCTTCAGACTAAAGTAGTCCTGGGGTGGAGTTGGGAGAAAAGTAGGCAGGCCCCCGTTAGTGTCTCTGCCCTCAGCTAACTGGATTATTAGCGCTCCCAGTGTCCAGGAACAGTATTTCACGTCTGCCTTGCCCCCCCCCATGGCCCACCTGAAGGCTGACAAGCCTGCCATGTTTCCTCATCTTCTGGCGTGTAAGAGGTCAGGGGCTTAGCAGGTGCTGAAGGATCTCTGCAAAAAAGAGCCTAGCAGAGGATGGAGAGATGGCTCAGAGGTTAAGAGCACTGACTGTTCTTCCAGAGGACCTGAGTTCAATTCCCAGCAACCACATGATGGCTCACAACCATCTGTAATGAAATCTGGTGCCCTCTTCTGTAATTAAAAAAAAAAAAAGAGCCTAGCTAGGAGTTTGCTGCTCTGGGGTAAGGTGGCTCCTCTGAACCAGTCCATAAGGCAAGGTACAGGGTCTGTCTTAATGGGCTATTGCTTTGAAGGCTTGAGAGGGCTCCTCTAATGGCTGAGAACTGCAAGTATCATCTTTGGCCAACAGAAGCTCTGTGAGAACTGTGATGCTTCAGGGCCTCAGGCAGGTTGTAGGCATGTTACCACAAAACACCGGATGTTGTAAAATACAGTCATGCCATTGCTATCTATGAGAGTCAGTGGCACCATTTGTGGAGACCTTTTACTCTGACCACAAATCTATGTTCTGAATGTCCTTTTACTCAGAGAGAGATTCTGCTTCTGAGGAACTCATGCCGTGGAAGTGCTTACCAAGTATGTAAGAACTGGTATGAGTGTTAACTGCTGCATTGTTTTGGTTGGCCAAAGACAAAGATATCACAAGCCACCTGTCTAACAGTAGCAGGGCAGTGTGGCATACAGCAGAGCAGAGAGGTGATCTGTACAAAGAAGTGGACAAAGGAGCCAACTTTTTTGAAGAGCAGAAGCAAGGCACAAAGAATCATACTTTTCTACTTAAAAATGATTTGTAGTGGGCCTGAGAGATAGCTTGGCAGTAGGAATACTGGCTGCTCTTGCAGAGAACTGGGTTCTATTGCCAGCTCTTGCACTGGGCAGTTCACAACTGCCTGTAAATCCAGTTCTTCTGTGGGTTCCCACACAGTCTTCTGGGCTCCATGGGCACTTGAAGTAATCATGCGGTGGTGCACATGCATACTCCTGGGCATACACACATAATCTACAAATCTTCTAAAATGACCTGTTTAACTTTAGAACTGAATGTTTAAGTGACAAGAGACAAAGCAAAATGGGCATTGCGGGATTATTTCAGCCACCCAGATTGGTTCTAAGTAGAATGTACTTTGTCACAAAATTGCACCAAAGGTTTTTTTTTGTATGTAATGGATTTAATTACTTAATTTGCTTTTAGTGGAATTATAGGAATATGTCTACTTTAATAACTTTATTAAATTGTATCTTTATAGGTATCCCATATTGATTTTCAAATTTATTTACATTAAAATATTGTTTTTAAAAATGACTTGTACTAACATGTACACACACACACACACACACACACACACACACACACACACACACACATCCCCTGAATATGCACTTGCTTCTTCTGAGGCAGGAGAAAAGGAAGCTGTTACTTCACATTCTGTACACGTCTGGTTTTATGAACAAGCATGTCCTCCTTCCATGACTTTCAAGAATCAGTACAAATCTTTTCAAAGGCAGTAGAATGTGAGAAAAGCCTTCCCAGCAGGCTCTGCCAGAAATGCATGTGTTTCCTAGGAGTTGAACAGGACCTGCCGGGCCATGCAGCACCGTATAGTGGAGCTCATCTCCCGAGTGTCCAATGAGGAGGTCACCGAGGAGCTGCTGCATGTCAACGATGACCTCAACAACGTCTTTCTTCGCTACGAGAGGTGGGGCCAGAGTCCTGTGGGGTCTTCTCCCATAAAAAGATGATTGGCATATCAGAGGAATTTCATTCATAAACAAAGCAGCGAGAGGGAGGTTGAGAGAGCCTGGGAGGTGTTAGAGGTGGAAAGCGCTCATCAGAGATGCTCATTTGTTCTTGGCTGACAGAAACAGTGCTCTTGTTCTCCAGAGGACAGAGCAGCAGGTAGCTGACTGCAGAATCCACCTCTGCTCTTTGTGAGTCCCAGGGAGGGCTGGGATGGGGTCTGCACCTGCTCCTTTGATGATCCTTTGAATTTTAAAAGGATTGGGGGAGGGGAACCTTTACAAAAGAAAAGGATTTCCTCTTTCTTTCTAGTCCTGAAAAAAGAAAAAAGATCTTTCCCTTTGTAAATGTCAGTCTGTCTGGGGTATTGAGTGAAGTAGGCGGTGTGTGAACACTGCTTCTCTGGGGAAACACACAGCCCTTCAATTCTTGCTGCGGCCAAACCACTTAAAGTGACAAGCTTGAACCTTCTTTTCTCTCTCCAAAGCCTCCCACAGGACACACTCGAAGCGTCTTTTCTAGACCTAGCTTTAAGTAGGTGGTGGGGAGAACAGCTCCCATCTGTACCCTGATTTGGGCAGTTCCCAAGTGGCTCAGGTTGTTACTTGCCTTGACTCTAGGCCAGCCTTCTCCATTAAAAGAGCCCGACAGCAGTGTGTCCCTTTGAGGCTTGTGGTCCACTCCCTCTGCTGACGGACAGTTTTCTGTATAGGCTGCCAGGACAATGATCTGCCATCATTAGGAATAGGGGACAGACACTGTGTTTGCATCTGCGTTGGATGCTCAGGTGGCCATACTGCATCACTCCTAGAGTTGGCTTAGCTCCTGACTGGCAATAGGGATGGATGGTCCTATGCCCATCTGATGATGAACACAGGTCTCTGTAGGAATGCCAGCTTGCTGGCAGTATGTCCAGTTTGAGGACCCTAGCTTTTCCAGACTATTGGGTCCATTTAAGCCTTCACTAGAGATGTATAGCAGGAACTAGTGTGGGACTGTTGCCCGCCCATAAGTCTACTGGTCTGCAGGTACAAAGACTTCAGAGGCACCTGTGGAGTGTTACAGTCTGCTGTTGAAAACCACACAAGACTTTCTGGTTTGTTAGTTTATTGTTTAATTTATTTTTAGGAGATCTTTGTTTGGTTTTGTGGGCATAAAGAACAGGGTGTCTCTCTCTCTCTCTCTCTCCATCTCCCAGACTGGCCTCGAGCTCTTGACCTCCTTGCTTCAGTGCCTCTCAGGTCACAGTTATAAACTACCTGGTTCAGGTCTTTCTATTTATTTTGTTTTTTGAGACAGGGTCTCTTTTTGTCCTAGCTGGTCTGGAACTTGCGTTGCAGACCAGGCTGGCCTCAAACTCGGAGATCTGCCTGCCTCTGCCTCCTGAGTACAGGGATTAAAACTGCAGGGATTAAAACTGGAAGCAGATGTGACATAGGCCTGTAATCACAGCACAAATGGGGTAGATAGAGGAGAATCTTGAGGCAAGCCTGGCCTACATAGTGAGTTCTAGGCCAGCCCGGGCTAGCTAACAAGACTATATCTCAAAAAATATAGACAGACAGACAGACAGAGGCACAGTCTATGAGGTACCCTGGTTCACTTAGGTCTGCCCACTTTGCTGAGCTGAGATTGGGTCACAAAGATGCCACTTTCTTCTTCTTCTTCTTCTTCTTCTTCTTCTTCTTCTTCTTCTTCTTCTTCTTCTTCTTCTTCTTCTTCTTCTCCTTCTCCTCCTCCTTCTTCTTCTTCTTTTTATCTTAAATACTATCTCTTTATCTAAATCTCCCCTCCCTGCTCCATAATTCTTTGCTATACATCCATAGTAAACTGTCTAAAACTCAAACAAAACACAAACCCTACAGTGTATACCTACTTACATGTTCCTTCTAGAATCCCTTGTTCCCCAGGAGCTGATGGCACCCAATGGGCTGGCAGCCTTGAGCAGTGCCTTTCTGCCTTTCTCTTCTCTGGTTCTGGGCTGTGGCTGGAGTGCAGTAATGGGCTCCTCTTTACCTGTATCACTTGGCGCCTTTAAATACAACTCAGAACAGGATCTGTTGTCCCCTATGGACACCTCTCAACTTCTCCTACCAGGTGTAGGAATAACTTCCGGCAGAGGGGATGTCTTTCTGCAGTTGCTGTCAGCTGAGCTCCATTTGTAACCATCTGCTGACTAGATGTTGAGGAGAGTGTCCCTGGCAAGGCCCACTCCATCTTGCCTTTCTGGCAGCCCTTAGGTAGTTGGCACAAATGGTTTCTGGCAAGGCCCTTCTCCAGGCTCCCCATGAGGTTGGGCTTGGGGCATTTTAGCCACGAGTTGATTACCCCAAAGGAGAGCTTTGTGGAGCATAGGGAGAGCTACACTTACTGCCAGGCATCAAGGGGACTGGAGGAGCACTGGGGTCAAATGTTTGAGGAGCTGGCTGGGGCAGGTTCTGGTGGACTCCTCCAAAACCAGCCAGTAAATTCTCTGTCCCCGATGCCAGCTCAGGGTGCTTATGGGAGAGACTGTGTCAAGGACAACATGACACAGTTGAACATGTAGGTCCCCTCCAGTCCCCTGCCTCTGCTGGGTCCCATTGTTCTTGTCAGGACTGTGAGCATAGCCCCTTGGGCCTCACTCGTATTCTCCTTATGTTTGCTCTCCTTTCCGTTAGGTTTGAGAGGTACAGGTCCGGCCGGTCTGCTCAGAATGCTAGCAATGGAGTAAGTATCCTTTGGCCCCCCTCATCTTCTGAGGTGGGCACCTATGAGTACACACACTGGAGACTTTGCCTACTCAGGCCTCCCTTCTGGTTTCCTAACTGGGACTACATCCAAATCCTTGGGTGACTGCAGAGCAAGCTCTGTTTGAAGGGACCTAGCAGGCACCTAATGGGAAGGCAAAGGCTGTCTAGCCAATAGACATTAGTGAGTCACCATTCTAGTGACTCAGTTTATCCTTTGTGAGAAGGAAGGAGGGCAGGGCATGTGGCATACTGTTAACCTGGGCTCATCATGCTCCCTTGAGGTGAGTAAGGAGAACCATCTTTTATTTGCTGGACAGCCTTGATGCCTTTCCTCATGAGTGTGTGTAGATCTGTGTCCGGGTAGCTGGAGCTTAACCCAAGGCTGACCTCACTGTCAGTCAATCTCTTGTCTCGACAGGTTCTGAGCGAAGTGACTGAAGACAACTTAATAGACCTGGGCCCTGGCTCCCCTGCCGTGGTGAGCCCCATGGTAGGGAGCACAGCACCCCCTTCTTCTCTCTCCTCCCAACTCGCAGGCTTGGGTAAGTGTTCTAAAGTAGAAGAAAGGGCCTCTCTCTTCTCGTCCTCCTCCAGGATAGCTTTCCCTTTGTTAGAAAATGAGAGAGGTCCTTTAGAGCAGGCCACGTGAAGGTGTGTTCCTGAGTTCAAGCCAATTACACCACCTTCAATTTATAACTCCTTTCCAAAAATTTAAAGTTAAACTCTTGTTGGAAAGTAGAGGTGGATGTAGAAATTGTTTACTTTTTAAAAGATAAATAACCTGCCATGTTTTATATGGAATATTCTTTGTGCTTGAGATGATTTATTTTTCACTGTTAACTAGGTTGAAGGTGGCAAATAGGTCGCACCTCACTGGCTGCTCAGAACACAGATTTGAAGCAGCTAAAGCCACATTGTTCTAGTTTCCTTTCTGCTGCTGTAGTAAACGCCCTGACAAAAAGCAATATAGAGAAGGGTTATTTGGCCTACGATTTTTGGTTGCAGTCTGTCACTGCAGGGAAGTCAAGGCAGGAACTTGATGCAGCTAGGTACGTCCACCGTCAAGAGCAGAGAGAGTGAATGCTTGTGTGCTTATTTGTGCTCAGCCCCTTTCTCTATGGATACAGTCCAGAATCATCCAAATCCAGGGAATACTGCTGTTGAGGATGGGTGGGTCCTCCCATCTCCATTGGTACAATCAAAACAACCTTCCACAAATGTGCCCACAACCCCAGCCTGATGTAGAGAGTTCCTCATTGAGATTCTCTTCTCAGGCGGGATTCTCAATTATGTGAAGTTGGCGGTTAAAGCTAACTGTTAGGCATCAGTCCTTAAAAGAAGAATCTGTGATGGATTGGCAATGTCTGCACAGGGCTAGGAAACAGAAAGTGGTGGCATGATATATTTGCCTATCTCAAACTATACCATCAACCTAAAATGTCCTATTGTCTGAAATTTAGGAGCAACTCCTTACTTTTCCACAATGGAAGTATGTGAATGACTCTGTATGTTTCATTTATACCAAGTTATACAAAATTAAATTCTAATATTGGTATAACTAACCACCATGACCTTCAAAATTCTTTCCTCTACCTTGATTTTATGTTTTTTCCCCCAAATAATTCTATATTCATTTCACTTCAATTGAATTAAATGTTTATTCAGTGGCCTGTCAGTTGTTATAATTCTGGTGTCTCAATTTCCTCTGTAGTCATATATCCATAATAGACTGATGTCTTTACCTTCAGTATATCTAGCTAATGACATATATTTTTTACATATGTCATATATGTGACTTTAAAGTTTTGAATTACAATGATTTATTTATTGTGTGTGTGAATGTGTGTGTGTGTGTGTGTGTGTGTGTGTGAGTGCACATTTGGGTCAGGTAGGTGTGTGTAGAATGTATGTATGCACACTTGGGTCATGGCGCACATATGGAATTCAAAAAACAATTTGTGGAAACCGTGTGGATTTTAGGGGCTGACCAAAAGTCATCAGCCTTGGTGACAAGTGCCTTTTCCCGCCGAGTTACTCATTGGCCCTATATTGGCCCTTGCTTTTTGAGCAGCCAGCCTGAAACTCAGTATGTAGCCCAAGCTGTTTTTGAATTTATAGCAAGCCTCCTGCCTCAGCCTCCCAAGTGCCAAGAGTTCAAGTGTAAGCCACCATGCTAGATTCAAGTTGCCACATTTAATACCTAAAATTCAAAGTGGATTCTGCTGCTTTCCTTTCTTTAAAGTGCCTGAGGCTTTTCCAGTCACTGCTTTTCTTCACTAGTCTCTTCTCCCTCTCCAGCCACACCTTTTACTCATCCCTCTCAAGGGCTAGGGCTTCCCAAACCAAGGCTTTGTCTTCTCCTTCTGCTGCACAGCTCTGCTCATCTTGAAGGACCCACCCTGAGCCTCTCCCAACACCCAAAGCCGGACATTGCAAGGGTTCAGCCCTCCTAACTGTCCAGTTACACATGAGCTCCTGAGGCCTAGAACCATGTTGATTCCACCTGATGTATCTGAGCTCTGAGTCAGTGCCTAGAAAGTAGCTTCCAGACTAAATATGTGGCCCAGATCCTTACAGTTGTTTCAGAGTGAGTGTGTGTGTAGGGGGGCACACTTGCCCTGACTCTTATGTGTGCTGTACTGGAGGTGCTGAGGACAGCTTTGAAACGCCACAGTCTTAACCTTGACTTTTGGAGCACTCCATTAAGAACCCATACTTTGAGGCCAATGAGATGATGGCTCAGTGGGTAAAGGTACTTTCTGTGCAAGCCTGATGACCTGAGTTGCATGCATACAAACACACATAAACAGAGAGAGAGAGAGAGAGGGAGGGAGGGAGAGGGAGGGAGGGAGGGAAGGAGGGAGGGAGGGAGGGAGGGAGGAGGAAGAAGAATACAATACAATACTAAGACATTTTTTACAAGGTTTTTTAAAACCCACTTTTGTTCTCATCTGCTTCTTGTTCTGTTGTCACAGACCTGGGGACAGAGAGTGTCAGTGGCACCCTCAGTTCACTTCAGCAGTGTAAGCCTCATGACGGTTTTGACATGTTTGCCCAGACCAGAGGGAACTCCTTGGCTGAACAGCGGAAGACGTATGTGGGGCTCTGTCCAGTGGCTTTCTGCAGATACTGGGGGGTGAGGGACGTTATCCCAGCCTGGTCAGGTCACATCAAAAGAGATGGATTAAAGACTTCTAGAGCCAGTAATGGCGTACACCTGTAAATCCCAGCATTCGGAAAGTAGAGGCAGATGGATCTCTGTGAGTTTGAGGCCAGCCTAATCTACAGAGTGAGTTCCAGGACATCCAAGATGGTTACACAGAGAAACCTTCTCTCAAAACAAACAAAACAAAAAAGACTGCTAGAAACTTAAAATACATAGAGAGGACTTATTAATTGCTCAGATTAGTGAGTGCCAGCCCCGTCTTCCCTTCTCTTCTGGCCCAGGATTGTCAGTTCTGTCAGTCATGGATTGTTCTCTCTCCAACAGCCTGCTCAGGGCTAATGAGAACCCTACTTCCCTAAGCTGTCTGTCACATGGCAGACCCTCCCTCATTCAGTCCTTTACTACAAGCAGACAGTCAGACCTACTCCCAGCATCCAATCAATTGGTTTATTAAAAAAAAAAAAAAAAGGTCAGGGTGGAGGCTTCTCCACGCAGAAATGGGGGAGCTGATTCCAAAGCAGAGAGCTCCTGCATCTGCAAATAGCACAGCATTCACTTGGGCAGCGGAGAGGCTGATGTAAAACAATGACTTGGCCTTGTTAAGCCGCCTCCTTTGAGGACTTCCAGAGCACCTTGACATCTCTCTCTTTAGCTTCAGTATTATTATTCAAGGCAGGGATTTTTGAAAAGTATGGTATCCCAGGTCCTAGAGGACTGACTCTTGGGGTGAGCTGGTGTCAAAACTTGTCTCCTCATCTGCTGGGAGACAGGCAGCAGGAGTCCTTAGCTTTTACTCAGGCCAAGATCACACCTGAAGCAAGTTCCATGAGAGAGGAAGAGAATACAGTCACCACCATACTTCTGTATCCACCAGGAGGGAGCTCATTCACATTGCTTTTCCCCAGGGTCACCTACGAAGATCCCCAGGCTGTTGGAGGACTTGCTTCTGCTCTAGACAGTCGGAAACAGAACTCAGAAATGGTAGGTGTTCAACCATTTTTGCCCATAGTCTTCTGGAGATAAAGACAGGCAGTTGGTAAAGTTGGTTGAATAATTCAGAACCTTTAATACTAATAACTCTGCAAGTGGCTTGTATAGATGGCAGAGACAGCCTGGGGAAAACACCGCAGGGCACCTCTGGGTGGCAGGCAGTGCACAAGGGAAGCAAATGCTGAACTAAGCCACCTGGCTGCTGGCCCAGCCAAGTAGTACCAGTTCCGGGGCAAGTTGGGGTCAGGACTTATTTGTGAGGTGGATTGGATAGTGTCCTGTGACACTCTGGGCTTGGAAAGAATCGAGCCAGGAGTTGAAACTTTTGAAATAAAGGATGAAATCTTTGTGAGCCCCAAACCACAGCCAGTTTATGGAAGACTTCAGAAGGACTTGTGAGTTTAATACCTTTTTGCAGATATTTCTCTTTTGAGCTCAACCAGGAAATGTATGTCTGTCTGTCTTGCAAGGAGGGAGAGGGTGCCCAGGACCCTGGGGCTGGATTGAAAGGGAACTTTCCCCACCCGTCCACCTGACAGGGATGGGCCCTTTGCTTCCTGGTCTATCCCCCCGTGACCCTCTGCAAAGGGACTGGTGAGGGACCACACAAAGGCTGCCTGGCATAATGGAAAAGCTTGGTCTTGAGGGTGGGGACTCCTTTTCTGAGCTGGTATATGTCCCTCTTAGTGACTGCAAGGAAGTACTGAAGAGCCCACCTGGTGCCTTGATCTGAGCACCCTGCCATTACACAATGGTGGCCCACAGTGACATTTACCATCTTCTATACAGTAGTCTCTGTTGGTTTTCTTTTTTCCCATTACTTAAACTTTCTTTGCATTTAACCCAGCAAGGAAATTAGAGAGCCAGGCCAGGAGCTTGCCAGTGCACTGCCTAGTGAAGACAGGGATGACCTCTCCTCCTGGAGCAGCCTCATCCTCCAGCCAGGCTCTTTGCTCTTCACACTGAACCAAGGCCCGCCTCATCATGCCAGCATGTGTCCTCCTCCAGCTCATGCCATTATCAATGCCCAGGACCGGTCCAAGTCCAGGAGACGTGGTTGACTTCTCACCCTTTGAATGCGTGGCTTGGCCTGGCTCCCTGTTTTCAAAGGTCTTGCTGATTTCAGCAGATTTACACTGATAGTAGGCAGATGGCCGTTCCTGTTGTTACTGGGGCAAGACTGGCCTCCGCAAGAAAGAATGGAGGGACATGGGATGGGGATGGTCATGTGTGTCTCTGTGTGAGAGCACATCTGCAGTCTGCCTGGACCCTGCATGGGCCATGCTGTCCTAGAACTTGGGAGAAAATAGAGAAGATGTGTAGCCACTCTTCTGTAAGTACGAGCCCACCTCCAGCTGTATGATTTGAAGAAGCAGGAGAGGGCGGGCTAGATGACTCCGAAGCTAAAGGTGCTTACTGCTTGGTGATGTGACCTCCATCCTCAGAGCCACATGGTGGGGAGAGCGGACTGACCTCCAGCTGCACAGTGGCAAGCATGTGCCATTGCACATGTGCACAAAGTAAATAGAGTGTTCTGGGATCCACAGCAGCACTACAAATAAATAAACACCAGAACATAAGGCAATAAAGGGATGGTGATGGTACATGTCTTTAAACCCAGCACTCTGGAGCAGAGGCAGCCCAGTCTCTGTGAGATCAAGGCCAACCTGGTCTACAGAGTGAGTTTCAGTACAGCTAGGGCTGCACAGAAAAACTCTTTGTTTAAAAAAATAATTTAATTTAATAAATTAATATTTTTTTTTTAAAAGCTGGGCATTCTGACACATGCCTTTAATCCCTGCACTGGGAGGCAGAGGCAGGAGGATCTCTGAGTTCAAGGCCAGCCTGGTCTAGAGAGAGAATTCCAGGACAGCCAGTGCTGTTATACAGAGAAACCCTGTCTTGAAAAACAACAACAACAAAAAGAAGTCAATAAAGAATATGCTGAGTTCAGCATTCAAGTCAAGATTTAAGAAAAGATACATGGTCAACTAGGATGGAGGAAAAAAGACAGAGAAAGGCAGAGTAAGTTAGAAAAAGGTAGAAACAATTCTGCTGTATCAAGAGAATTAGGCCTGGGCGACTCTCAGGCTTTCCCAAAGCCTCCAGGTGTTGTACATTTTGTCAGCCAGCCTGGGGTCATGGTTGCTGAATTTCCTTCTCTCTTCCAGGCAGGCAGTGTGTGCTAGGGCAGCACCAGATCACATTTCCTTGTGAGACAGACAACCAAACCTGAGCAATGACTCCTCTGTTTACAATATGTACTGTGACTTCTTGTTGTGGGTATTGCTGTGACTTTTCTTTTTGGGACTTTTCTGTCCTTGACCCAGCAGAGAGGGAGTGGTGGGGACTCTGACCTGCAGCCCATAGACAGCTGGCTCATGGTCCAAGGAATGGTGAGGAGCCACAGCTGAATGAGCTCGCTGCCCACCCCAGCCCCTCACCATGTAACAGTCGGCACCTTCCTCTTGCCATCTGCCCAGTCCTGTGAGCAGACAGGACAGAGGTCACTCACTTGTCCCCCCAGCTACATGGAATCTCTGTATGGCCCAGACTTTCAGCTCCGGAAACACCTCCCCGGAATTTCCCTGAGCCCATGCTTCCCGGTCTTCACAGTCCGGGATGTTTGCAGGCGGGAGAGGAGGGGCTTCCTTCCTCCCTCCCACAGACTCTGGAGTTCTTGGCAGTATTCGTTTTTCCAGGATGAGCACAAGTATTCATGGCTTGTGCTTGGGAGGGACCATTATGACTCAGCATGTGGCCAGTCAGAGAAGTTCCTTCTCTTACCTGTGCCTGGGAGTTTGACAGTCCTAGGTGAGGTGGGCTTTTTATAATATAACAGAGGCTCACAGATGTCCCTGAGATCTCTTACATAATTGTATAGATGATAGTAACAAAGCCAAAGGAAGAGAAAACCAGAAGAGCTTATCACATCTACAGTCCACTCTCTGCAGCACAGAGGCTTGGGAGCATCTTTCCTGCCATATGTGTGCAGGTGGCCCTGAGCTGGACAGGGTCCCAAGCTGCTTGCCTCAGGCTGATTACTTCATCCCCAAGTACAGAATCAAAGCTCTAGGTACGTGTGGTAGAGATGGAGCAGGTGAGGACCCAAAGAAATGACAGAAATAGACATTTGGACCTCTGCCCTTGTGGTAAGCCAAATGTAGCCCTTGATATCAGGCCAGGAGAGGGGCCCAGAAGGCTGGTGTCCATGTAGGACTTCCAGTGATAAGCTGCTTGCAGCACAGGGGCCACCTGCTTGAAAAAGGCTTAAGCCGGGCTGGACAGATGGCTCAGTGGTTGAGAGCGCTGTGTGCTCTTCCAGAGGACCTGCATTCAATTCCCACATAGCGGGTCACAGCTGTCTGTACACCACTGTACAAGAAATAAAAATAAAGAAAAAGGCTTAAGCCACAGGTGCAGACGAGGTCTGGAGACCAGTGCAGTGGATGCTCAAGCTGGTCCACTCTCACAGCAGCATACACTTGCCCTCAGAGAGAAGCAGTTGTTTCTGCAGGCCCTTCGTTTTCTTCTTCAAGTTAGCCTGGGCCCTAAACTAGTCCAGCTTAAAATTATTTCTCCATTGTCCAAATAGAGACATTCTAGCTGCGAGCCCTGTGCCTGTTAGTCCTGCAAAAAAGGATACTGCCCTCCAAACTATCTGAGTGTGACCTGGGCAGCTGGTGATGGTGCCTGTCTTTGTCCACACAAGCTGCCCTTTCCCCTCCCTGTCCCCATGTAGAGTGCCAGTTTTCAACTTCCCAGAAATAAACCCAACTAACGGCTAACTTGGTATCTCACTTTCCTGCCTATAGTTTGTTCACCTTTTCAAATGTGCATTAGCTGCTTTGCCTTATTTCCCGTAGTATTGAAATCCTACCTTCCCAACCTGTGAAGTACAAATTCTTCATATGGAAACTTTGTGTACTAAATGAGACCTGGGCTTTAGACTACCTCTCCCATTGGGTTTGGGTGAAGCATCACAAAGTTTCACACCTCCTCTAAGATAGCACCCACTACAGACTTGCACCATTGGGTAGGTCAGTCCCTTTGTGTGCCTGGAGCTGGGACAATTGGGGAAGAGTACCTCCTTGTTCTGGTCTCTCCTGGGACCTCAGGTGTGAGGGCAGCCTGCACAGTTAGGTCACTACACCAGGTGCATTGGCAGGTGAAGGTTAGCAAGATCTGGCTGGAGCCTAGGGTCAGCCACCTTCCCTTGCTTTTCCTAGCCCTGGGGTCTTCGCTGCTTCTTTTGGCTGGTTATCAGTTAGAACCATCTCCAGGGTATAAGCAGGAAGTTCAGAGAATGAAAGCTCTGTATGGTATTGCATGCCTCTGATCTTAGCACTGGGCAGGCTGAGATGGGGGCTCCTGATGTGAACCAGCCTGGGCTACACAAAGACCAGTGTGAGCTGAATAATGGGACCGTGACTCCCTCACACACTCACATAAATTGTAGTAACCATAACGACAACAGGAGTGTCAAAGCGAGAGCAGAAGTAGTAGACCATGAGGTCCTATGTTGATCCCCAACACCAGAAGAATAGCAATGATGGCTTATAAAGAGATGGGCTGGAGAGATGGCTCCGCAGTTAAATACATGCTGCTCCTGTAGAGAACCCAGTTCAGTTCCTGCATCCACACTGAGCAGCTCACAGTGGCCTGTAACTACAGCTTCAGAGGATCTGAGGCCCTCTTCTAGCCTCACAGACACCTGCGCTTACATGAACATAGCCCTCACGCAGACAGACAGACAGACAGACAGACACGGGGGTGGGGGGAGAAATAAAAACAGGTTAGTTGGGGCTGGAGAGATGGCTCAGCGGTTGAGAGCACCGTCTGCTCTTCCAGAGGACCCGGGTTCAATTCTCAGCACCCACATGGCAGCTAACAACTGTCTGTAGTTCCAGTTCCAGGAAAACATCAAGACAAATAAGTAAATAAATAAATAAAATAAAGTTTTTAAAAAAAAAAAAAAAAAAAAACAGGTTAGTTAAAAGCAACTACTTCGGGCTAGAGAGATGGCTCAGTAGTTAAGAGCACTGACTGTTCTTCCAGAGGACCAGAGTTCGATTCCCAGCATCCACATGGCAGTTAAAAACTGTCTGTAATTCCAAGATCTGACTGACACCCTTACACAGTTATACATGCAGGCAAAACACATCAATTCACATAAAATAAAAATAAATATTAAAAAAAAAAAAACAACTACTTCTGTCAGAGGCTAACACCAGTTATCCCCACTCAGTAACTGGCAAACTACTAGACATAGCACACCAAAGGTAAAACAAACAGAAAACTGGCTGAAACCAGTGGCAGCCTCTGTTCTTAATGTAGAGTGGCCCATAGGCACCAACTTCAGGACCTCTGCCCACCACCCAGTTCCTCACCTGCCACCCTGGCATCAGAGATGCCTGAATCTCTTTGGACTTATACAATGGCCTAGATGTTGTCAGCAGGGCACCACCCTGCCAGCCTGGCTGCTCTTCACATGGAGCAGCATTTGGCCTTCGTCTCTGTGGGAGGGTGTTCTGGGTAGACTCCTTTCTCTTCCTGTTTATCCTTCTTCTGTGTCCCTCAGCACCCTCTAATCTCCCATAACAGCCTGTGGCCTGGATCAGTGTCCAGGAAGATGTTAAAACCATGGCAAAATAGCCAAAAGCTTCCTAGGGATCTGCTGGATGGACCACTAGTGTCAGACATACTGGATGTTAAAGCCCCCAAGGGCCTGCTGACTTTCTCAAAGCCACAGGGCAGAGCCACATCCTTGCCATGCTCTCTCCCTCTCTCAGCAGGAAGGGACCCGTTTCTCCCTCTTCCTGGGCCTCTTCAGGCCATAACTTCCAGGCAGTGTACATATTGTCTGGGTCTGAATATACCTGTGTGGTGAGAGGGATGCTCTGCCTGCTTCCCAGAGCTGGTTCATCGCTATGCTTCTGCATCCAGCCACCTGCCTGCCTTCCTTCATGTGAGCCTAGCTGACAGCAGTACGCTAGGTCCTTAGATGTGCCCTGAGGCCTGAGAGACTCGGTTCCAGTGAGCAGACTCCCTGTGTGTCTGCATTAGAGCACAGGAACAAACCTGGAAGATGGCGACCCTGACTCAAGATGTCAATGTTGAACTTAAAATAGCACATTGAAATCACCCTGTTCTCAGATGAGGAAATGGGGGCCAAGCCCTGTAACACCTGGGCCAACTCCTCCACCTTCTGCCCACACAGCTGAGGCTTCTAGGATGGAAGAGGCTGGCTCCCTATTGAAAAAGAGCCTCATAGAGAAGTGCCTGGCCGAGGCCTGCAGCTGGGCGCTGTGGCCCAGGGGAAGCCTGGCCCCATTTTTGTCTTCACTTTGTTGCCATTGCAAGGGTGTGTTCAGCAGTTTGCAGATTTTTATGATGTTGAATTAAACCCCAAGCTTCACATACCGTAGGCAAGTACTCCTAGATCACACCCCGTCCCTCCTTCTCTTCCTGTCCCTCCTCTCCCTCCCTCCTCCTCTCCCCC
>PVIH01005025.1:55536-130440 GCA_004025045.1 Sigmodon hispidus | reverse complement strand
GGAAGCAGCCTGGGAGGAAGGAGGAGCTGGGGAATCAGCCTGGGAGGAAGAAGGAGCTGGGGAAGCAGCCTGGGAGGAAGGAGGAGCTGGTGGCACCTAGACAAATGGGATTCAAAGTCTGCATTCATCCGCTCTGAGTTGTGGGGCAGCAGCTCCTGCTTCCAGCCCAGCCCAGCCCAGCCCAGCCCAGCCCAGCCCAGCCCAGCCCAGCCCAGCCCAGCCCAGCTCAGTCCAGCCCAGTCCAGCCCCTCCAGGTTAACTCTGAACCACAGGTGCTGCCATGCCCATGACTGCTGCTATGAACGTGTGAAGAAGCTGGGCTGTGAGCCCAAGCTGGAAAAGTACCTCTTCTCTGTTGGTCAACACACCATCTTCTGTGGTAGGTGCCAACCTTGGAATGAGCCAGACACTGGGTAGGCAAGAGTCCCTTCAGTTGGTGACCTTGGTCCTTGTCACAGGGCCAGACCCATTAGGCTTCCCATCATCACATAAGAGTGACCACGCTTGTCCATCTGTTCTGATCCTTACTGGGCATCTGGCCTCACAGCCTTGTGAGCCATCAATGTAGCTCTTGCCCTGCCTCAGCCTCTGGGAAGTGAGCAGAAGGGACCTGAGGCTGGAATCACACAGCCCTCCCCTAGGAAGGGCCGGAAGGAGTTTGACCCAGGACAGCAGCGCCTATGCTCCCAAGCTGTTTGCTCCCACTAGGGCTGCTGAGCTGGACTCACCTCCTCCACTTTGCCAAGTTCAATGCCCATTTGGCTCTGTTAGCTTTCTGTGCTTCAGCTGTGGAAAGAGCCAGAAGCAAGAATGCCCAAAGGACACTTAAATCAGAAGGCCCAATTTTCTACCCAGAGTAAAATCAGGAACCCTGAAGGAGGGTAGGGTCTGGTGGATGTGGGATCCAGGCAGTCTGAGGAATGGGCTCAGCACAGAACTCAGAGGTCTGTACCAAAGTGTGAGCCAAGACCAACACCACTGAGGCAAAATTGGCTCAGATTGTCTCACACCTGCAGGGGATCACTCATCAGGGCAGCGCATCTGGTCCTTGTCACTGAAGGCTCAGGCAGGGGTGAGATAGTCCCCAGTTGGGGTCACTAAGAAGGTGTTAGGGGAGGAGTCAGGTGGGTGGGACCCAGGTAGTTTGCCTTATGCCCATCATGGTACTTTAATGAGAGAATGAAATGAACTGTAGGAAGCCTGTGACTCCTTGCCTGTTAGACCAAGATAGCCCCACCCATCTCTCCAGCTGCCCACTGTCCTCACTTGAGTCCTGCTACAAAGCAGGTGTGGGCAGGATCCTGAAGGGAAATGCTCACCTTTAAGAGGGAAAGGAAGCACCAGATCCTTCTAGACAGGGAAGTGCATTCCTGGAGACTAAAGAGCCTGAGCCACTCTGGGCAGAAACAGACAACCACAATGAACTGAGGTAAAGCTTCTAGGCAACTGGTGCCTGCCCTGCTGAGGCCACTTGGCTCTGGGAAGGTGGGGGTGGGACAGTCTGATGCTCAGGCTAGGTGAGGTTCAGTCTACTCTAAAAGAGACAGGCCAAAGCTCTGAGACAATCTCAGCATTATTCTAACAGCCTGGATACTGCCCATCACTAACGATGCCTTCACAGGGTTGTTATGGTCCTGAAGGAAAGACATGAGAGGCTGTGAAGGCAGTGTCCGCTCAAGGCAGGAGAGGGCTTAGACCATGTGAGATGGCTTGGAGAGGAAAGGAAAACCCAGGGCAAGCCAGCCCCACCCAGTTCTTGACTGGCAAAAGTATAGAACATCCTTTCAGTGTGGGCTTTCATAGGACGTAAGAAAGTGGCTGAAAATGAGACTAGAAGCCTGGAGCACAGAGCAGCCAAGAGCCACTCTTATCCAGGGGCTGAGAACTGGAGCCCCCAGCCTCCACCCCAGTCCCTGGCTTGTTTCTGTCCCCTCCAGCTGGCCGGACGACTTGCCAGCGGCAGACCTGTGAATGTGACAGAAGGGCTGCCCTCTGCTTCCGCCGCAACCTGGGCACGTATAACCGCAAGTATGCCTATTACCCCAACAAGCTGTGCACTGGGCCCACCCCACCCTGCTGAGGCCACCCTGGTGCCTACTGTCCCAGGCCTGGAGAAGCTTGGAACCCATCCCTCCCCTCAGAGCGCACAGGCCCTGGCCTCGGGGACCACACTTGACCCCAGGATCAGTTGAAGGAGCCACAGGACCCTTCAGCACTCACAAGACGACCGGCTAAATCCCCCCAGCATCTGAACAAAAGAGTTATAGCTCCCTGTAAGTCTTCTATTCTTCCATGGTCTCCTCAGAATGTAGATGGTCATTTCCTTTCATTTGCTTATTCATCCATACATTCAGTCGGTCATATGCTGAACACCTATTCTGGGCCAGCACAATGCTAAGCATTGTCTGCCATACAGTGGAGACAGATATGACATTGGTTTCTGCAACAGTAAGTTCCCATGCTTCCATGCTGCTCCATCCATGGCCTGAAGCTCATTCTGTGGACCAGTCTGACCCTGAAGTCAGAGACCCACCTGCCTCTGCCTCCTGGGGTTGAGATGAAAGTTGTGTGTCACCACACCTGGTCTATGCTGCTGCTGCTGCCTCCTCCTCTTCTTCCTCCTCTTCCTCCTCCTCTTCATCTACAATCTTATTCAAAACTGTCATGTTTCTCTCTAGAAGGAACATTTCTGGCCAAATGGCTTACTATGAAAAGCATAAAAAAAAAAAGATACCAAGCTAAAAATACTGTCCCCATTGTCATCAGACTTCAAAACTCCCCCACCAGCAAGAACTGATTCAGATAGGAAAGTATCTTAGATCCATCTTATCCCAGCCTAACTTACAAAAAACAACAGAAACTGTTTTGGTTTTGTTGTTGTTTGGGGGTTTTGAGGGGAGGGGTTGTTTTTGTTTTTAGAGGCAGAAACTCATGTAGCCCAGGCTGCCCTTGAACTTGCTATGTAGCCAACAAAAACCATAAACTTCTGATCCTCCAACTCCTAAGTGCTAGGACCACATGCATCTACCACAGCTGGTTTTACCCAGTGCTGGGGATAAAACCCCAGGCGGGTTCATGCATGCCAAGCCAACCCTCTATCAACTGGGCCACATCTCTAGTCCAGTCCTTTTTGATAGACGAGTATCTGAGGGCCAGAGAGGGCACACTCTTCCCAAGAGGTGTCCTCCCTCCATGTCCTTCCCTGCTTTGAGAAGTGGGCACCAGCTACTTCATCACCACATTCCGGGGCGGCTCTGTTAATGGAGATGCCAAGTCCAGATGTGCAGGCAGCTCAGCTGTAAGCACACACAGCTGGGGAAGAAGGGAAAGAAGCTGGCCCCAGCGGGGGAGGCCTGAAGCGGCTCCAGAAGCAAGGCGCTCAGGCAGATTTTACTCCCAATACAGCTGTGATACCTTCACCACCTGTAATAAGTGGGCAGCAGCCTAAGGTTCAAGAGGAGCCTGCTCCATGGCACAAAGCAGCGTAAACATTACGCAGGGCGAGACTCAGGACACTTGATAAATATCCACTCCCTTTGTTCTTTTCATGGTACAACAGGATCTCTGTGAGCATGAAATCAAAGGGATGCGTCACCAGGGGACTCTGAAAGGTGAAGCATCTTATTGCTTGAAAAGAAAGAGGTGGGCGGCAGGTGCGTCTGTTGTAACTGACTCAAACCACTGAGAAACAAGGCCTTAAAAATGGCTTGTGAGGGATGCCAGCCTGATCCTCATTAGATAGGAAGTGTGGTCCCATAGCGCCCTCTGGTGTCCATCTTTTTAGACTGTTAAGAAGAATATCTGCTCTGGTTTACTCCCCCGGGTTTCCTATCAGGTGGGCAAAGTGCATGATGAACTAGAGAGATTTTCAACTGTAAATATGCTAAGAGACCACTGAAGGTGGCCTCACCACCCTCATAGGATGACGAGGACCTGTGCAATGGCCAAGTCCAGCAATGGAGGTTGCAATGTGCCATTTGGGTGGGAAGGCCAGAGGTTATTTCTGGACACGGGTTGATTTTAGATACAATGGGATGATCTTGACAGACTGATAATGGTATAACTATCCACTAAGAGAAACAAGACTCCCCAAGTAGCCTGCAGTAACTCAGCTCCCACCTCAGACCAGGCCACGAGATCTGTTTTCCCAGGTCTCAATAAATGAGTCAAGGAATCTGTGCAGATCCCATTGGCACCTGTGTGTCTGTGGTACAAACACTAGACACTAGAGCTCAAGACTTGTATAAATGTCTGACAAAAGAAGAACCTTGAACTTGGAGTCAAGTACAGACTGTGTCCTCCCACTTCCAAAATCCGGTCTACTGTAGGGCAGCAGTTCTCAACCTGTGGGTCACAGCCCCTTTGGGGGTTGTGTATCCGATATATACATGATGATTTATAACAGTAGCAAAATTACAGTCCGGAAGTAAGCAACAAAAATGATTTTACGGTTGGGAGGGGGCCACTACATGAGTGGCAGCATTAGGAAGGTTGCGAACCACTGCTCTAGGCTGTGGCTGCTCATGGAGACTGATGGACAGCCATCAGCAGCTGCAGCAGTGACAGCAGCAGCCCCATTGTTAGAGATCTCAGACCTGATGCCAGGTCTGTCAGCAGAGTCAATGGGTTAACAGGACCCCCAGGTGCACAGGAAATCTAGGAGCTGCCAATTGTCACACACAACCTAAGTGTTTGCCTGTGTAAGATAAACAGCACAGCAAACCTGTGCCAAGGTTTAGTTATATGCCTACCACATAAACAGGCATGTGTGTCCTAAGAACCGATAGCAGTCAGAGTATCAATGCTATATATATAACACTGAGTAGTTGACATTAACAAAATACTGTCCTTGAGTACTTTATGTGAGCTCATCAGATGTATGTATGTATGGATGGATGGATGGATGGATGGATGGGTGGATGGATGGATGGATGGATGGGTGGGTGGGTGGATGGATGGATGGGTGGGTGGGTGGATGGATGGATGGATGGGTGGGTGGATGGATGGATGGGTGGGTGGATGGATGGGTGGATGGATGGGTGGGTGGGTGGATGGATGGATGGATGGATGGGTGGATGGATGGATGGGTGGATGGATGGATGGGTGGGTGGATGGATGGGTGGATGGATGGGTGGATGGATGGATGGATACATAGGTAAACAAATGGGTAGATATGTGAATGTGAAGAAAATTAATGGATGGGTAGATACATGTATATGTGGAGGTGATGAGTTAATAGATAAGTAAATACATGGGCAGATGGACACATAGCTGTATGCACAGAAGAGTAAGTGTGTAGGTGTGTAGCTAGATGGATCCATGGAGGATGGGTGGATGCTTGTGTTGTGGTAGGGGTCACTAAGACCAGGGAAAAGAAAAGCAGAAAACAGCCACATGGGCCAGACAATGTCGTCAAAAACACATAAACTTTACACTTTTCCTGTAAACCCCTCCTCCACTTGCTCAGTAAGTCTTCCCAGGGACTCTGCCATGGTTCAGTCTCTGCCACACTGCTTATGTGAGACCTTGTGTAGTAGTTTGAAAGAAAATGGCCCCCAAAGGGAGTGGCATTCTTAGGAGGTGTGGCCTTATTGGAGGAAGTGTGTCACGGTGGGGTTGGGTTTTGAGGTCTTTTTTGCTCAATCTACACCCAGTAAGACTGCCTACAAGATGTAGGACTCTCAGCTCCTTCTCCAGAACCATGTCTGCCTGCATGCCGCCATGATGATAATGGACTAAATCTCTGAATTATAAACAAGCCACCACAATTAAATATTTTCCTTTATAAGAGTTGCTTGTGGTCATGGTGTCTCTTCACAGCAATAGAAACCCTTAACTAAGACAGAAGTTGGTACAAGGATTGGGGTAGGCCTGACCATATTTTTGCTTACAGTAATATGGACTTTGGTATGTTGGATTAGGAAAACAGTGGAATACTTTTAAGTTCGGCCTAATGGGCTACACTAGCAGGGGCATGAAAGACAGCGGTGCTAAGAGCAGAATAAACTGTGGGGCTGGCTCAAGAAGTTGAAGAAAAATTTTAGTATGTTGCCTAGAGATCATGTTTGTGATATTTTGGTGAAGAAAGTGGCTGCATTTTGCCCTTGTCTGAAGAGTTTGTGCTAATCCCATTGACTGAGAATAAGACCACTACCACAGCTTAACACCAAATTTGAAGCAAGTTTTAATTAAATACTGGTCATGTGGATGAGCTCTGGCCAGGTCCACAGCCAGTTTCCCAGGAAATAGCCCAGAATCACAGTTTGCAGTGGCTGAAGAAGAAAAACTCATAACCCATTGCATTTCCCATCATGGGAGCATACATCCTGTTGTACCTCTAGCTCATATCCAATCAAGAACAAGTGTACATCCCAATGTACTTCTAGCCTATAACTAATCAAGGACAAGTACGTCCTGATGTATTTTCTGCCTGTGAACCTTCTACCCATTTGTGATCAAGCACACCCAGAGCAGATGGGTCAAACTTGTTTAGGGAAGTGACATGTGACTTATTTCCCATAAACAGTAGTTTCCAGGAGCATTTCATGGACTATCTGTTCTTTAGCAAGGGGCTTGCAGATCAGAGGCATTTTATCGTTTAGTGAGTTTGAGACCAGTCTAGTTTACAAGAAAACCTGTCTCAAGAAACAAAGAAAGAAAAACCAGTATGCCAAAGAGCAGAGAGGAAATTTAAACAACAGGCTGGGAAAAGGGATAAGTAACCTGGAGACCTAATGGCTTCACATTGATCTTAGGATGCCTGAGATTTAAACAGAGGAATAATTGGGGCAGCAGCAAGAGGCATGTGTAAGCAGTCCTGATTTAAGGCCATTACAGCCTCCATTCTAGTCCTGAATGTTAATCTGTTGATTTTTGCCATCACCAAAGGTCCAATCTAGTCTTTACAGGATGATCTACTCCAGGCTGCAGCCTCTACAGGGACCTCATCCTGGGAGTGCCATGTCCTGAATGATCTGTCCTTCCTGAACTCCAAGGTAACAGCAGGGTTAGATGATGGCTTTATGTGCTCTCAGTCTTGAAGGGAGATGAAGCAGGTTTAGGTAGACAAATAGGCCCATGCAGAGTCAAGCAGGAGTCTGACCCAGAACAAAGGAGTCAGACACCAAGTGAAAACAGGGTTACTGGGTTTTCAGTTGCATGTGAACCCAAGTTTGGAGTTGGTGCCTTTTTTTTTTTTTTTTTAAAAAAAACTTTATTTATTTATTTATTTATTATTTATTTGCCTTGGTGTTTGCCTGGAACTGGAACTACAGACAGTTGTTAGCTGCCATGTGGGTGCTGGGAATCGAACCCGGGTCCTCTGGAAGAGCAGACGGTGCTCTTAACCACTGAGCCATCTCTCCAGCCCCGGAGTTGGTGCCTCTTAGTAAAGGCAGTTTCTAAATGCCTGCTTCAGTGGAAAGATCTGTGGAAGGGGGCACCATACACAGTTGGTAAATAGTAGACCAATTCACATGACCAGCCCCTTGGCTCCCTACCATGGGATCTTAAGCGGATGTGTAGTTGTGAGCCATTAGCTTTCAATGCCTTTGAGCTAATGTCCCCAAGGCAAACAGTTGAAGCTGCCAGAAAAGATGCTGTGGAAGTTCTCCTGGAGGGCTACTGCCTGCCACATCCCCAGAACACATTGAAGCAGACCCAAGTGCACACACCCAACATGCAGCCCCGCTGGACTAAGTAAGCTTCCTCTCTAGGCCTCTCTGGCCTGGGAAGCACAGCATTGCTCTTCCAAGAAGCATTTGATGAAAAGTGTCTAGTCTCCCTCCAAACTTACTCTAGGTAAATCCTATGATAAAAGCCTGGGCTTCCCAGCTGGGGCGTGGTTTGCACTGGTCCTGTGCTAAAGAGCTCGTTCCCTATTTGTGTATCCACCTCCCTCTCCTGCACAAGCATGAAGCTTCCCTCCATTCCTCCCACTTCCTGAGTCATCTGCTCAGCTTTTCTTTAGGTCACTTTGGTTTGTTTGTTTGGGCTCCTTTGCTGTTTTGTTTTTGAGACAGGGCCTCAGATAGCCCAGGCTGACCTTGAACTCCTGATTCTCTTCTACTTCCCAAGTGCAGAGATAATTCTACATGCACCTCCATAGCCCTTATGTAGTGCTTGGGATGGAACCCAGGGCTTCACACTTTCAAGGAAAAACCACTACCAACCGAGCTGCCTTTCCGTATGTTCTCTTGGGTCATAGTTATTGTGTCTGCTTTCATCCCTACACTGGAAGCCTTTGGCAAACAGGGGCCCCTGTTATTTTCAAAAGCCCAGAGTCAGTAATTGTAGGATGAATTCTCAGATGTTTGATGGGTGAATAAACTTGTAGTTTGAATGTAATTGGCCCCCATAAGCTCATAGGCAGTGGCACTCTTAGGAGATATGGCCTTGTTGGAGGATGTGTGTCCCTGTGGAAGCAGGCTTTGAGATCTCATATATGCTCAAACTACTTCCTGTTGCCTTCTGATCAAGATGTAGCCAGCACCATGTCTGCCTGGAAGCAATCATACTTCCAGCTGCCATGTTCCCCACCATGATAATGGATTGAACCTCTAAAATTATAAGCGAGCCACCCCAATTAAATGTTTTCCTTTATAAGAGTTGCTGTGGCCATGGTGTCTCTTCATAACCATAGAAACTCTAAGACAAAACTGAATACAAACAGAATACCCAAATCCATCTACCATGGAATCAGAGTGCAAAGCCTTTCCTTCTGCAGAGCCAGAATCTGCAAAGCCCGCTAACTAGTCTCCACCCTCTTCAACCAAAAGCCCTCAATCTGCATCCATCTGGTCTAAGAGCATACATTTTCCAAGCAGCCAGGCTAAAGCTGGATCAGAACAGAGCAGTTTATGAATTCTGTTGAACAAGGCAAGTGTAGTGTTTGAGGCCCTGAGGGGCAGTACAAGAGGAAGCCATGCTGGCAGTGTCCTGCAGGGGTAATTCTCAAGGTGCCAGCTGACATATCACTTATTGGACATGATTCGAGGTGTCAGGTAAGTCTGATCAATGGCTTGCCCCGTTATGAGATAGATGACCACACTCACCTGCATCCACATCACCTCTGCCAGGTCCCAAATGACTACCCAGCTAGAATTCCTAGTCTAAGCACCTCCAACCTCCCACACAAAGGTCTCTAAAAAACCACTTCCCAGGCAGCATGCTTTCTCAGTCCCTCTCATTCAGTCAGGTGGTGGTCAGACACTGGTGAGAACAAGCCGAGCCAAGGATGCAGCTCGGTGGTAGAGCACAGGCATAGAATACTCCCAGGCAGCAAGGAAGCAAAACCAAATCGACCTGAACTTGCTTTAAACTACAATTTATTGGTATACAAAATTCATTTCAAAGATAAAGTGGCACGTCTTTGCGGCTTCTATTGCACCAAGTGTTGAAGATCAAAAACACAAAAACATTTGGTTCTTAAAACACTGCAAATAGCCAAGTACAGTACTTTGGTAAATAAAAAAATAAAATGATTCAGATGAACACAATCTGTGAAAAGAGAAACCTAGGGGAAATGGGCTCCAGACAGCAGAGAACAATTATTCCTCACCTCTACACCCCATAGCTAAGGCAGACTTACTAAGTCTATGGGTCATGACCCCGAGGAAATCTTAGATATCTCTAGACTGAAGCTAGAATAGGACAGTGCCATTAGAGAAAGGAGAAGAAGGTAGATACACTGGCCCCCTTTCTGTGGGGACGGACGGACAGACACCACACTCAGGACAGGGAGCAGGGTGGTGGGTGTTGAGCCTGACTCAGGGCCCTTGTCTCCCCTTCTAGCTTAGTGCTTAGTGAGGGATGCTGGGAAGGTAGCCATGACGGAGAATGAACCCCAAGAATAGGAAGACTTGAAGAGCCCCTCACCAGCAGGGCTCAGGTTTTAACAGAGGGTTGTTGGGGCTCAAAACACAGGCAGAGTTCTGATGAACTTCACTGGCTGCTGTGGTAGTTGAAGCAGAGGCCTGCAGGATGCTCACAGGCAAGGATCTGAGCCAGACCCCAAAGGCTTCCTCCTGTGCTCAGGACAGAACAAAAGGAGCCATGGATGGCAGGTGTGCCCTGCTTACGTAAATTCACTGTGTAAGTGGTGCAGCTATTCAGAGAATATCCTCTGCATGTCTACCAGCCTTCTCCAGTGACCATGAGGAGATCAACATCTCAGCTGAGCTACAAAACAGTGAGACTCTAGGAAGAACTGACTGAAGAAAACTGAAGAACTTTAGCTGGCTATCACAGGACACAGCTCTCCCAAGCCTCACACCGGGCACTAAGGACAGAGGCATCAGAAAACATCAACTGACGCCAGCCCTCAACTTCTAGAACCTAAATACACAGCTCTACCTTCAACTCAGCAACGACCTTGGAAAGGGTAGGTCTGACAGGAGAAGGGACAGACTTCTTTCTGTAAAAGTGCCTCTTGGACTGCTCAGGGCAATGCTGGACAGAAGCAACAGCCAACCTGCAGGGCAAAGAAGCCCACAGCAGGCAAAGGGGAGAGAAGGCTGAAGGCCTGTGCCCTCCTGGGCCTAGAGGTCACAAGTGAGAAGCTGCATGCCCATATGGAGCTCCAGAGGGCCATCAAGGCCACAACTCTCAGGAGGCTCCTTCTCTTTTGGCTCACACTCTGCTCAGGTGACTGAGTCCACTCTCTCTAGGGACCCAGGTTTCCTCTACCCAACCGGATGTCTGAGCTGAACATTTCAGAGGTAAAATGAGGGCGCTGTGTTGCCCTGGTAAAACTCAGGCAGACAGTCATTCCTCAGAAAGTGAAGGACTTGCCACTGACAAAGTCCACCTGACACTAGCAGGTAACCTGAGCCACTGCTGTGGCCCTGCCCCACAGCTCACATTGCTCTGTCCCCAGGGAAGCAGGGTATTATGCCTGAGCTACAGAAAGGCTCCCCACCAAGCCCCACTCCAGCTGCCCTACAAGGTCAGCCCACTTCACTGTTACAATCCAAATGGGGCTGGAAGTGTTTTCAGAGCTCACACAAGAAAGCACAGGCAACCCTGGTGGATTTAAGATTCTTCTTCCAGCCACAGTCCGACTGAGTCCCCAAAGGCAGATGTTATTGTTGAAAACAGAGATGAACATGTGTATCCTCAGCTCTATGTCCTTCCCGGGGGGCTGTGCTACCTACAAGTCCAGGCTGTGGTTTTAATTCAATCGCCTTCAGTGCAAAAGGACTGCTGTCAATTATTTTTTTTCTTGTTTTGACTTTAAAAAAAATAATTCTTAAAATCTAGAAAACCTTTTCACAGAGTTTATAAGGCCAGTGAACTGCCACACACTTGGCTTCCTTTTGCCCTCACAGTGAGCTACCATGGCAGTCAGGTAGCAGCCAAAGCCAGCAGCTGACAGGCTCCCTTCCTGAAGAGCTTCCCCTGCGAGCGCAGGGACTGGAGGAACAGCGTTAACCACCATTACCCCACAGTTCACCGTACTGGGCCTCACTCTGGCTTCCAATGAGGTACTGTCAGGTGCCCACTAAAGTGGTGATGCCTCCACCATCTCTCAGGGAGGCTGAGGCAGTGAAGGCCACATTTAGAGCCTGAGTTGAGCTGGGTGCAGGCACCCCACTTCCAATAATCAGCACATTAAAGAAACACCAACAGACACTGGAAAGCTATGGAAATAACAAAGAACATTGCTTTGAAGAGACTGTCACTGTCACCCAGACAGCGCAGTCACTGCCAGAAGCAAGTAACTCGGAATTAAATAAGAGCCCTCTCTAGTCCCCCGGAGAGGCTGTCCTCAGCCGGGTGACCCAGCTCCCTGAGTGCTCAAGGTCTCGGAGAACTAGCCACAGTGTGGGTTTTAAGTGCAGGGGATGGAACCCAGGGCTTCCCACACACTAGACCACTGAGCTGCTAGTCCAGCCCGGTCACTTCTGACCTCTAACCCTGAGGCTTTGGTAAACAGTGCTAACCTTTCTGTAAGGATCTGGTATTCCTCACTGAGGCAGGACAAAGCAGGGAACAGAGAGCTTTCATTCAGACAAAGTCAGCCAACCCAGACCCTGTCCTGGTGACCCTAGAGAACACTGGCTCCCGGGGCCAGCCCTGCTCCTATCCCTTACAGTAGGCAGGCACCACTTTCCCTTTGTGGTACTGAGGCCTGAGTCTCCAGCTGAGGAGAAAAAAAAAAGCCATTTTAGTTTGCAAATCTGCACAGTATTGCAATGTTTTGTACGTAGGAAGTATACACAGCGTCCTGGGAGAGATTCCAGGAGACTTCTGGTGTTCCAAACAAAATCTCAAAGCCAAACTAATGGAAAATTAAAGGACATCAGACTGGAGAAGTAAACAGCCTGCTGACAAGACAATTGGACAAACCCACAATCGACCCAGACAGTGGTGTCTATGTCTATACATTTTGTAATTTTCCCTTTGCCTCAAGTGGCAACAAATGATTTATCTTTTGATCCAGCATACAGTGTTAGTCCAAATACTAGGTCCCAGAAGGCAAAGACTTCAATCCTGATTCTTAAACCCAAAGGACAGTTTAAGGTTAACATTCATATAAGCCAGCCTGGGGAACAGCACCTCCCCTACCTAAAAGGTGCTTCAAAGGCCCCGGGCAGTGCACTGTCTACCTAGCCTAGCCACAGCAGCCTCAGGCACTGCTCCACTTTCCCTCAGACTGAAAGAAAACCCCAATAATGAAATCCAGGATGCCTGCTATAAGGTCTTTCACCCTTAGGTAGGGAGTGAAATAGGGCCTTTTGTTCTAGCCCTGGCTAGCTTGGAATTCACTCCATAGCCCAGGATGGCTTCAAGCTCACACAACCCTGCCTCTGCTTGAGTGCTGGAAGTGTAGGCCTGAGCCACCAAGGCTGGCTATGCTATGGGATTTAATTTCATTTTACATGTTAAGAAAGTTTAGTAACCTGTAGATCATACAACCAGTTACTTCTGTCGGCATCTTTTTGAATCTATCAAAAAGAAAAAGTTACTTAAAAATGCAAGCATAGAAAACTATACTATAGACTTCTCCCATAGAAAAGCGTCTTTAGATTCTTCCAAGGAAAAACCTAAGATCCTCCAGTGCCGTACTGCCCCCCAATACACACACACCTACAGACTCAGCCCTGCACATCAGAGTTCAGAGGTGTGCCACACCATCTTCTAACTGTTCAGAAAAAACATCCCAAATTTCCACTGCACTGTACAGTTCCCAGCAAAACCCAGGCTCACACCATATGGCTAGAGTGGGGAGGGCAGCCACACTCTCTGAGGTGATACCAGAGACAGGAAGAAGGGAGATGAAGTTGATGTCCCTGACTGCCTTGAGCCACCTGCCCTGTCGTATCACAGGCATGTCCAAGTAACCTGGATCAGAAGCACATCAGATCTCAACACACTCTTGAGCTAGTAAATCGAGACGTGCATCCCTGCTTGAAAAAGAGAGAGAAACAAAAACAGTTGCCACTGTGGATTTCTAATGATTGTGCTAAACAACGTCAAGAACAATTACAGCAAACCCACCACACACGCCAAGAAGAGCCTAGAATCACCACGCTCCAATATGCGGGGCATATAAAGCCTCACTTCAAAGGTTCCACTGCCCCATGACCCACCTATGGCTCAGTACTTTGTTTGTGTTCCAGAAGGCGAATGGCTTCACCACACTGACACACAACAAAGCATTGACAAAGCTCAGGACGGAAGAGACAGCTTGAAGGACACTGGCTCCTGTGGGCAGGAGCCTGTGTGAGTGCTGTCGGAGGAACCCCGAGTGGGATGCCTGGGCTGCAGCCATCATCCTTCCCTCTTAGTGGCCTGAGAGTCAGATGTTCAGAGCAGCAAAGGTCTTCACCAGAGTAACCTGGGCGTTCCCATCCACTTCGCCTCTGCCGGGCTCCTGGTGGCGGCTCCTGTTCTCCAGGACTCTTTGGCGGTGCCTCTCCTCCTGTCGTTTCTTCTTCTCCAGTCGCTGCTGCTCCCTCTGCTGCCTGTTTGAGACCTGGAAGAGAGAGCAGCCCGTGCATCACTGCTGTGCATCACTGCTGTGCATCACTGTTGCTGTGAGAGAGACTCTGGGCTGACTGAGCACAAGGCCCAGAGTACTTTCAGCAAGAACAGAGAAAACCAGCCCGAGACCAAAAGGATTCCCTTCCCATTACTGTTCAAATATACTTTGAATTTATGTTTCCTTCCTGAAGCATCAAGTAAAATCAATCTTCTTTATAAACAACCCAAATACCCACAAAGAGAGTGCCCAAGTCCAGCCACTGTCAACAATTGCAGGGGCCTGGAGACACTTTATCCTCATTTAAGACTCTAGATGATGGCAATAAAGTTCTCAGATCATGGCTTCACTTTCTGCACATTACGTGGTAGTCTAGCTCAAAACACCCACCTTTAAGATGAGTTTCAAACTGGATAAACTAATGACATCCCCTCTACTTGTGGGAGTCGGGGCAGGGATGGAGGTGTACACCTGGCAGGTCACCAAGAGCCTGAAGAAGCTCTAAGACATGCCCTCCATTTCACCCGGGACACTGCACAAGAAAATAATAGAAAGCACCAAGATTTATACACAACGCTATTTACTACAAAGACATCGCAGCCCTGACAGTCACATGAGATGGGAGAAGGCAGCTATGCATCTGTACAGAAGACTACTGGCTGCTGTGACTGTAGGACAAGCAAAGTCCTCATTCAATTCTGCATCTTAGTGTATGCCTGTACGCCCCGCCCCAGATGCTCTACAATAACTACTTTTATACATCCAGAAAAAAAATACACAGTAGGGTGAAAATCAACTTCCCAGCCCTGCTACAGAATTCCCACCGTGCCTTTGCCTAGCAACCACACCTTACCTTTGGGATCTGGCTTCTGTTCACTTTGTTCGCCTCACCAGGTCTGACCCGAGCCTTATTGTTTTTCGTCTGGCCTTCATTTCCAGTGAATCTGGAGCCACTGCCTGCCTCCTCCAATGAGGAGCCACACTGCTTCGATACTCCATCACTAGGCTCAAGATTCTCCTCTGCATCTGCCAAAGAAAGGCATTTTGTTAAGACCAAGACCCCAACAGCTACACAAAGAAATGCAAGCTCACCAGGGCCCCCAGATTCCTAGAGATGGAATTCAACTCAACAGTCAGGAAGGCTGCAGGAGGCACTGGAAGCCTTTGGCTGGGTCCCAGGCTCACAGCCAACTCTGCCAGCGGTGTCTGTCTTCCTAGATAAACTTTTAACAAGAATTTTTAAGGATAAGACATTCATTTGTTTCCCAAATTTAGAAACAAAATGTGACCTAACCCTACACTCTCCAATACAGCGGCCACAGCCACACACGGCTGCTAAGATTTAAACTCACTAAAGCTCACTTAAAATGCAGGCCCAGCCTCATCCTGCACATGTGCATCCCACCACACCATGTAGCACAAACATGAGGCAGGGCTGCTCGTGGTCATGACTGATGAGCTTGCAGCACTCAGATGGGACAGATGGACAGTGTGGACACTACAGCAATCACGGAGACTGTGAACACCAGCTTGAAGGGGCCACTGGCGTAACGCTTGTGGCTTATTTCCAAGTCTTAGCTGTGGACTCACTGTTTTCTTTCCCCGGGTTCATCTGAAGCATGGCGATTATTGCGGATTCAATATTGTAATTTTCAGCTTCTAGGTTCTGGACTATTAAGTTAAAATCCTATTGAAGAAGCAGAAAGACACTTTAGAGTCTGAATGTGTCATGCTCCTGAGCTCTGATTCATCAGCCTGATACACACGAACCCAGGAACAGACAAGGCTCCAAGATGTGGTTCACCAAGAAACATCAATTTCAAACAAGGCCATCACATGGAGTAGCCACTCCAATGCATTGCATAAATAAATTCTCTTTATAAAGAAAGCTACACCTTTATTAGGGTAAATCTCTCCCAGAAAAGATTAAACAGAAGCCTACTCCTTAAGATTTTAGGCACTGATGGGTAAAGTCCGGCAAACAAAGGAAGTGAATTAACAGGTCCCATTCTCTTGGGCTTCTGGTAGGCCAGCATGGGCAGCACCTGCCATGCACATGGCTGGGGAAGGATACTAACTGAGCATCCAGTTGCGTTGCCAACTTTCTGGACAGCATCCTCTACTTCATCTCTCGGGCCATCTTCAAAGTCCACCCCTTTGGTCCTGATCTTTTCTTTTTTATTTGTGTCATCTTGATGAAGTATCTGGAACTAAAAGAAACACAGCATGGGAACCATGGACTCTAGCAAATTCCACTGAGCTCTCTAACTCAGAAAGACAACTAACCACATCACAAATTGTCCAAACACAGGAGGAAGAATCCTAGAAACAACCGAAAGAGAACAGCAGTGGCTAGACGCACCCACACTGAGTATTCGGGACAGTCCTGGGCAGAGCCGAGAGGAACCACCCAGGAAGAACAGCAGCAAGGCACCCACGGTATTTGGCCCACAGTACTTGGGCAAGAAAGGCCATCTGTGACAGCACACATCTGCTTTTTTTGTATTTTGCCAAATACAAAAAAAGGGTCCTTATGTTCACACCCGCTGAGCTACTAAACTTCTTAATGCTAGCCTTGAAAAACACAAGTATCCAACATCTGGTCACCGAGTTCTCTGTGATTCTCAAGCAAGCTCTGGGGCACATGGCATTGCTGACTCAATACACCTGTAGGGCCAAGAAATAGGTGAGATATGGGCTAATAGGAATGTTATCTATGGTGGTGAGCAGCTAGAAGAAAGCTAACGGTTTCACAGCACAACAGTGAACAACCTGTGAACACCCTCAGATGACTTCTTCACTTCAGCCACAGTGGTGAGCACAGTGAGGGTCTGAACTGCCATCACCACTACTGAACATTTCAGAGGTAATCACTGGCACAGATAAAACAACCAGAAATATAAAATGAAGGAAAAAGAAATCACTATTTAGACAAGATAATATCGTACCTAAAAAAAAACCCAACAAACCAAGAAAATCCACAACAGCAGCAACATTAGTCCAAAAAAATCCTGATGGATTGTGTATTTGGTAAAAATCTAGTATCCACAATCTATAAAGGACTTTTAAAACTAAAAAACAAAATGACAGCCCAACTTAAAAAAAAAAAAAAAAAGAGGCAAAGAAACATGTCAATCTCCTCCCTCCCTCCCCTCTACCTCCTATCTCCTATCAAGCTGTGAGCTGTCCACTATTCCAGCCACCATCATGGACTCTAACCCTCTGGTTAGACTGCACTGACTCTAAGCCCCAAATTAAATACTCTGTTTTATAAGTTGCCTTGGTCATGATGTTTTATCATAGCAATAGAAAAATAACTAAGACAGTGTGATACACCCACATAGTGGAATACCATTAAAAAGTACTGATACATGCTACAACATGGCTGACTCTCAAAAGTACTATGCTAAATGAAAAAGGCCAGGCATTGAAGGTCAAAGACATGATTCCATTTACAGTAATGCCCACAAAAAGCTGTGACAGAAAAGAACTGCTTTGTTAACGTGAGACTTTCTCTAGGATGATGGTTTTGGAACCAACAGAGGGCATAGTCAAGGAAGCCTAGGGTCTTTCAACTGCAGCAAATCACATGTAAAGTGATTCACTTCGAGGTAGATGGCTTTTATCTCAGTGTTTAAGAGAGAATTTTACAGGATCTCTGGGTGGATCAAGAGGTTTCATCCAATGATCATCAGTTAGAAAATATAAACAGAAAAAGATCTACTTCTTATAACAGGAACAAAAGCACAAAATATCTAAGCATAAAAATCAAGAAAAAAATAAGCCAACTCCATCTGAACCAGGAAGGAAACAGAGTACAAACATGTCTGGCTGCAGTCAGGTAAATACAGAAGACAGAGAGCTGAGCTCTCACTAGGATTTCATATAAAAACAAAAAGAGATCAAATGTAGGAACCCACATCTGTAATCCTGGCTGTAGGGAGACACAGAGGCAGGAGGATCACAGCAAGTTCAAAGCCAGCCTATAACTGTCCAGGGAGGGATCCTGCCTCAAAAATCAAAAAAACCAAAGATTTAAAAAAAAAAAAATATGTAACCATAAATCAGGTGTGGCAGTGCACGCCTTTAATCCCAGCAGTAGAAAGGCAGAGGCATAAAGATCTCTGAGTTTGGTCTACATACTAAGTTTCAAGACAGTCAGGGCTAAGTAGAGAGATTGTGTCTCAAGAAACCAAACCCAAACAAAGATGTAACTATAAGGCTATTAGAACAACTTTGGTCACTGTCTAATCTCAGAGCAGGAAAGGCTATGTCTAGTTACAACCCTAACCTGAGGGATGTGCAGGGATATTAGAGAGCAGGATGAGGCTCAATGGCACGCCCTTGCTTGGCCATGTCTGAAGACCAGCACTGCCAACAACAGTTTAAGAAACGGAGGAGGAGGAGGAGGAGGAGGAGGAGGAGGAGGAGGGCAAGGAAGACAGAGACAATGGAGATAAGGCATTGATAAATTTACCTAAAACACAAAAAACCTTTCACAACAAAGACTACAATAGACAGAAAAATAGAAAAAACACAACAGGATATGTTTGCAGTTTCTCACAGAAGCTTATTTCCCTAATATATAAAAAGTTCCTAAAGCCATTAAGACAACTTAGTAAGACAAAAATGAACAAAGAAAATAAATGTAGTTCACAAAAAAGGAAGCATGAATCTTAAGCACAGGGAAAGGAGCACAATGGACTGATGACACTACGCTCATAAGAACCACGTGACAGGTGACAGCCAGCTCAGCAGTGCAGGAACTAAAGCCTGGTTTCCAGTACCTACATGGTGGCTCCCAAACACCTGTAATTCCAGCTCCAGCAGATCTGATGCCCTTGTCTGGACTCTAAGGCACTCATATGTACATACATACACTAACACACACAATAATAAATCTAAAAAAAAAAAATTCACTATGTTGAAACAGAAAAAAGCCTTTTCCCTAATCCTGTCAAAAATTAAAAACTTGATTTTTTTTTTAAGGGTATGGGGGCTGGAGAGATGGCTTAGTGGTTATGAACACTGACTGCTCTTCTGGAGGGCCTGAGCTTGATTCCCAGCATCCACAATGCAGCTAACAACTGTCTGTAATTAAGATCTGACACCTTTACACATTTATACATGCAGGAAGGACACCAATTCACATAAAATAAAAATAAATATTTAAAAAGAAAAAGGTGTGGCAGAAGCTACATATGGCAATCAAGACCCTACAACACTGACAGGAAGTAATATGATAACATCTGTCAAAAACCTTGACACACAAAAGGCTCTTGGAAATTTATCCTAAAGAAATAAGCTACATATAAGACACGACATGTTGTCTCTAACGGCTCAGGCTGGAAGGCATCTAGGCGGTGATAAGAGCCTAGCTAACAGGTTGAAATGGATCCACACAGCAGAACATCATGCAGTCTTCAAAACAGATTTAGGAAGGTTTTTGTGCACTGCTAGGAATTAGCCTCGCAGACACTCAACTGGAAGACCAGAGTGCATGAAGGGTCTCAATATTTGCAAAATGCTACAAGTTGGACTGAAGAAAGTATAAAAATAGCAAACATGGGCCACAGATGGCTCAGTCACTACAAGTACTCCCTGTGCAACTAGAAAACCTGAATTTGGATCCTAGTAATAACAGGTTAAGCATGGCCAGGGGCACACCTGCAGCCCAGTGCTGTAGAGGCTGGAGACAAGAGGATTGATTACTGGGTCACACTGGCTATAGTCTAGCCAAAACCAAACAAAAACCCACGTAGGTTTCAGAATCAAAGAGAGAACCTGCCTATGTGTACACCCAGGAGCCAGAGGAGAGTATCGGGTGTCTATGGTGGGACTGATGGACCCCTAATACTCTCCTCTGGCTTCTGGGTGTACACACAGGCATGCACACCATATGCTCTTGTGCACGTAAACCACACTCTCTCAGACACAGACAAAAGGAGAGAAGGAAACAAAGCTACAGATAGATAATATAATCTCATCCATCCTTGATCACTAAATGATCCATGAGATTTACCAAGAGGGGAACAACAAAATTTGCATCAACGTGCTTTTATGTGCTCTTTACTTTTTCTTTAAAAACACTTGTGTAGTATCCATATTTCAGATAATGGGCATGGAGAGATTTTTAAAAATTCAGATTGCCTATCCATCTGACCACAGGTGTCTACTGGAGGAAGGTAAAGAGGTAACAAGCAATTGTCTGTTACCTCACTAAAAAGGAAGAAATACAAGGTACGGTTAGTTTTTTAATTTATGCATGTATGCACTCGTGTGCACATGCCCATTGGCAGGACTTGGTGTACATTTCTGAAGACATCCTGTGAGAGCTGATTCTTTTCTTCCATGTGGGTTCTTAGGATGGAATCCAAGTCATCAGGCTAGCCACAATCAGAGCCACAGCTCCCGGATGGAAACTTTTCCCAACAGCTGGCCCCACAGGTCTGCAAGCAGCAGGAACTGGGGCTTCACTCACATCAGTTTGGAGATGTGCTGGCGCTTCTGAGTTGTCATTGATCCTCCGAACACTGTCATAGTGCTCACCGTACCGGTAGGCGATGTGGAGCTCTCTCGCGCTGCTTTTGTCCGTACCTCGGATCTGCAGGCACAAGAGAAGATCTGGAAGGTGTGGGCCTATGGGGACTCACTATACAGACAGACCAGGACTCTGGCTAGGACATGCCACCAGTCTCTGAACTCTCTCCCTTGCAGGCTTACATGTGCCTACGTAACATTTGCCAATGCAGATGAATCCATATGGAAGGGACTAAAAAACCAGAGGCAGGCCTGCAATGAAGTCAGATAAAATTAGACAGCTGGCCTCTGAATGCACAGGCTCCTTCCAATGAGAAGACGCAGAAGCAGGCCCAGGTTTGTTGAGCCAGATTCTCAAACAGATTGAGGGTTATCATGGGAGGGGGCAAATGTCAAGTATAAAATTTCTAGATCTTCTTGAAGACCCTAAAATGGAACCATACAAACCTGGCCAGACTTGTTAGCTATAATAAATTCACCTCCCTTTTTTAATCACACATGAAACTTATAAGCAGCAATAATCTCAAATCCTGCCACTTGTACCAGTTCCAAGACAAAATTCCATAGAATAAAACTGTACTAGCTCACCACACAGCCCCATGCATACCTCACAGCCCTGGGCACTGTCCACACTGCCCTGCACACACCACATAGCCTTGGGCACTGTCCACATTTCCCTGCACACACCACATAGCCTTGGGCACTGTCCACACTGCCCTGCACACACCATACAGCCTTGGGTACTGTCCACACTGCATTGCACACACCGCAGTGCCCTCTGCACACCAAGCAGTCCTGGGCACTGTCCACACTGCCCTGTGCATACCAAACAGCCCTGGGCACTGCCCTGCACACACCTAGCAGCCCTGGAAACTGTCCACACTACCCTGTGCACAATGCCTTGCACACACGAAGCAGCCCTGGGCAGTGTTCTCACTGCTCTGTGCACACAAAGCAGCCCTGGGCAATGTCCACACTGCCCTGCTCACACTGAGCAGTCCTGGGCACTGGCCAGAGGGTGTTCCATCCCACCAATGCCCTGGGATACAACAAAAATTGACTCCCTAAAATCATGCAAAAAAATAATAAAAAAGCATATAAAACTTTAAGTGCTGGGCTGGATGGATTTCCTCCAAAACGCCCATAAAACAGAAACTTAAAATAATTCCGATTCTGCCCCTATGTAACTGTCTTCCTTTAAAATTCTAAAACATCAGCCCTCTTTATTTTCACTAAAAGTCCCATGTAATCTAAGATGAGCATTAATTTAAACAGTATTGAAGATCCAAAAACAGCAAGTCAGCCTGGTAATGGTGCACACCTTTAGTTCCAGCACCTAGGAGGCAGAGGCAGGTGGATCTCTTTGAGTTGGAAGACAGCCTGGTCTACACAGCAAGTTCCAGGATAGCCAGGAATGAAATGAAAGAACAAAAACAAACAAATAAACAAATAAGAAAAAACAAACAAAGGAAAAAACCCCCATCAAAACAGCAAGCCATGGGACAAGCAGGAATCACACAGATCCCGTGTAGATCATGCAGAACATCTAGGTCTGGGAGACAGAGAGTCCAGATGGACATGTGACCTGCAGTAGCACAGTTGTCTCCCAGGAAAAACACGTTTCCCAGAAGGAGGAAATGTTTATTGTCTTCACATGACAAAGCTCCTCAAGTATTTACATATTCAGTAACATATGGATACTATGAACAGAACCAACCAGAACAGCTGCCAATATTCTTAGAAGCCATGTGCATAGGCTCACACCTAACAGGTTAGCCATTGGCTACAATACATGAAAACCACTCACAGGCGTGCATGCCAATCCAGGAGATAATGTAGGTTTTAGTATCCATGTGGAGTCTAAGCCAACTCACCATTAATTCAAGAGCTCAGAACAGTGGCTGTACCATCAGGTAGGTAAAGCCAATAGGCTACATTTGTGTTAAATATAGACCAGAACACTAAAGAAATAGATTTGAAAAAAATGTAAGAATCAGGGCAACTAAGAAACTGCTAGGGAAAGAAGCGGATGGCTACTCTGCTGACATGGGTTTCTCCTAGATCAGGCGCCTCACACAATACACTCGAGTGCCCTGACAACTCACTGATGGTGTAGTCTAGTAATACACGCCTGGAGCTGGAGGGACTCTTGGCCAGCAGATCACTGAACACAGGGTCCTCTCACTGCCATCCAGACATCTGTCAACACTGGGCCAGGACATGGATGCTGTTTCCCTCCTGTTTACTGCATCCTTGAGGCAGATGCTGGCACCAGTCCTGGCAGTACCTACTTCACCTTGTCCTGTGTAACTGTTAAAAGATACTGTACCAGATACAAAAGGCTAAAGACTTCCATTTAAGTAACATAGAAGAAGAGCACTACTACAAGGAAAAAAATTAAACAGTTGGCTACCAGAAGCTGGGAAAGAGATGGGTGGCTGCTGACTGTACAGGGCAGACACTAACTTCTTGGTAGAGTGGAGCTTTCCATATGCTGATGGTGGTATTATGTGTACATCAAAACATAGAACTATAAACCAGGAAAGGGTGAATTCTGGCATGTGGCACGTGTAATTTGGATTTCTAAAAACTGGACCCTCTTTTTAAAGGAGAAGAGTGCAGGCCACAACTCAGGGAATTACAAAGGTGTGCATGCAGGCAGCACACACAAAAAAGATGCCATAACCTTAGGGACAGCAATGCATGCGGGGTGTGTGTGTGGGTGTGGGTGTGGGTGTGTGTGTGTGTGTGTGTGTGTGTGTGTGCGCGCGCCGCAGTGAGTGAACTCATGTGCATGTGTTTAAAGTGTACTGTAAAATCACTCTGATAAGCATCCCCAATCAGATGCACAAGAATGGGGTGATTGGTAGATGTTAACAGTCCCAATTCCAATCACTGTGACTCTGGTGACTCTCACTCACCTACAGGGGCTTCTGAATTTCCTGGGGTTTTTTGTTGTGGTTTTTTTTTTTTTTTTTTTTCAATTAAAACATTTTAATTTTCTAAATAAAAAAAGTTCAAAATGGTGACACAGAGCAGAGGGTCAGTGAAAGCACATGTCCAGTGTCTGAAGCTGAGCCAAAGAGTGATATGAAGCCCTCTGAATTCTGGGAGGATGAATAAGGAAGTGGGAAAGACATTCAGTCAGCAGCCTTTGATCACTCATGCTCTGGAATGTTTGAGCGACTGACAGATGGGGTTAATGTAGGAGAAAGAGAAGGAGTCGAATGGGTAGATACTTCCCAGGGGAGGACTGACAGATGGGGTTAATGTAGGAGAAAGAGAAGGAGTCGAATGGGTAGATACTTCCCAGGGGAGGACTGACAGATGGGGTTAATGTAGGAGAAAGAGAAGGAGTCGAATGGGTAGATACTTCCCAGGGGAGGACTGTGTGGCTTAACAACTGTCTCAGTCTGGAGCAAAAATCTGCTATAAAATTTTTATTGTAGAAAAAAGCAAAACACAGAAATAAAGCTGAATAAAAACAGCACTCCACTGTTAAGAAAACACGTTTTAGTCATTATGGTGAATATGATCATTATAGTGGATTTTATGGTACTTCTCTAATCCTAAAAAAACACATATATATATATATATATACACATATAAACTGCAGGGAAACAGGCATACTTTAAAACTACAGTTTGCTATTACTAAACATTTATATACTAAGATAGTTTAATATAAAGCATGTCCACATTAGGTACTGTCCCCAGATCACCCACTTAGCTGACTGTGGGGTAATATCCCCAGGATCATAAAATATTTCTCACTCACACTCCAGACTCCATTTACACCCAGCATGAGGTTAGCTCCAAATCACCACAAGATTCTTGTCTGGTTAGCTCACAGTCCAGCTACTCTTAGGAGTTCAGCATCACAGGTCCAGCCCCATCATCTTAAGGACATTCCTAAACAGGTGACCTACCTGCCACAAAGGGGCATTAAGCTGATGGATCACCACATTCAACTGATGGTTTCTTGCAAAGGCTACAATTGCATCATTGCCAGCAAAAGTACCAGGCTTTGCCAAACTGGCCACTGCATGAAAACAGGAAAGAAAAATGAAGTCTTTATGATGGAAAGTGCAAATGCAAACATGGTTGGTATTTACGGAGTGGCAAGCAGTGAGGAGCAAGAACATACATCTGCAAAGGCCACTAGCTGTGAGTCTAGGGAGGTGGAGGTGAACAGTAATGCAGACTGTACTCGGGTACTCGTCATCGGAGAAGAATCTGCTGATTATTCCTTCAGTAAATGCTGCATGCTTCCAACTGCCTAGCCGCATAACAGACACACTGTGTACAACAAAGCAACTCGCGTTAATGGATGCTACATGTGTGTGTCAAGCAGGGCTGATAATTTCTCAGAAATCATTGCTTGTAACCATCAGAGCAATGCTTGGAAGGATTATCATACTCACCACTAGAGAGATAACAAATGGAGATGAGGACAGCTAGTAACGGCCCACGGCCATGAGCCTGATGTTGGTGAGCTGGGCTTCACCCCAGCAGCTGAGTCTACAGCCCTGGCTTATGACCCACCACTCTGTCACTACGCCCGGAGAAGACTACAGTCAGAAATAATAGGGACAATGTTGACAACCGGATGCTTCAGGAAAGGGCTGATCTGGCCTTTATCCCAGACTCCTGTAAAGTAAATGACAATCCTTTGGAATTTCCAAAGGAGAAGGGCAAGTCTCTCTTTCAAGATGGGCCCTAGATTACAGCTGCTAACAGACTACACAACAGCTATATACTACCACAAAAGAAATAGAAAAAAAAAGAAAAGAAAAAAAAACACAAATTCTGGACTCTGCAGTTGGAGCGAGCTTTCCTGTTGACAGCACTACGTGTACTGTCCCATGGAAATGCCAAGAACATAAAACTTTCCAAAGACAAAGAAGCATTGTGCTTGGAACCTTCTCAGACTGGACTGTGCTGGAATCTTCCCCTTTGGCTAACTTTGGTCTGTTCCTTTTTCCCACAAAACCACTGAGCTCCTGTGGATGCAAAGAAATCTGAAATTTGTGGGTAGTGTCAGAGATGAAGGAAATCTTGCACCGCTGTGTTCTCATACACTAGCTTCAAGTCAGAAACAAAAAGGGAGGGGTGTGTGTGTGTGTGTGTGTGTGTGTGTGTGTGTGTGTGTGTTAGATGGGGTATCAGATGAGCTGTTTGGCTGAGCCCACTGAACTAATACCAAGCAGGGGTTAAAAGAAGCAATGGATGATATCCCAAATAAGGGAGACGACTACGGACTATATCATGTGGCAGGAACCTGGACTGCAGAGATAAAGAGAGAAAATGTGGTGAGAAACAGAGAAAGGAGAGAAATTAAAAATCACAGATCATGAAGGGCCTATACAGCGCAGGCTCAGCCCTCAGATCAGTGGGAACCAGCAGCAGATTTTGGAGGAAAACAATCTTGGATCAAACTCTGTGATTTAGAACAGACTGAAGAGGTCAAGGGCCACACAGCCAGTCCACACTGCACCAAGGGTAAGTTTCAGAAGTGGTGCTCTATTTGCATTCTGTTGCTGGCCAAAAGCACGTTGGAGGAGGAGAGTATTTATTCCATCTCACACTTCCAGATCAGTCTTTTACTGGAGGAGCCCTGAAGGCAGGCTCAGAAAAATACTGCCTGCTGGCTTGCTCTTGTCATTAACCTATGCTTAGCTAGCTCTCTTCTGTAGCTAGGACCACCATCCTAGGCATGGTGCTACCCACAGTGGGCTGGGCCCTCCTACATCAATTAGCAGTCAACACAATCCCCAACAGACACGTCCATTCTAGATGACTCTAGGTTATGTCAAGTTGACATTAAAACTAGCCACAGAGGTGGTAAGAGAGAGGAACCTGCTGAGGAGAAGGGCCAAGAGACAATGAAGCAGTAACAGGATACAGGGAAATGAGGCATTGCGGACAGTTCTAATCCAGGTTTTGTACAGATGGGGAGAGGTGGTGCGGATTCTACAGAGAGTAATCCTGAAGCTAGAGCCAAGGGCAAAGGTCATTAGGTCCTCAGCAGCTAAGGGAGACATTCACTTATGAAACCAGCAAATACTATACGGATACCTCCAAATGTCAGGTATGGCTGGACCTGGAAAAAAGGCGCAACACCCCGTCCCTGAGAAACGTACAGAACACTAAGGCACAGACATTCAGAACTAGTGACTGGCTGAGAGAGATAAAGGCAAAGGGTACAACCCTCACACACTGGTGTGCAGACTCCGGCTGTTTTCATTTCTGCTCTGGCAGTCAAAGCCATTTGTCATCTCTTTGATGTTCATACCTTTATGCATCAGCATTTAGCCATGCAGTGACATTCAAGAAAACACCTTTCCACCACACAACTAAAGTGACATCATACTGGCAACTGAAGCTTCAAGCTCCCTGTCCTGATACACTGACACATCCCAAACCCACTACAAGACCTTTCCTAAAGATGTTCAAGAGGAATTCAGATCACAAACTTTATCCAAAGTGACACCAGAAAGGGACAAGATTATTTTGTTTATTTTTTTCTATACAGGCTAGCATCAGACTCCTGATCCTCCTGCCTCAGCCTTCCAAGTGCTAGATCCAGCAACACACACACACACACACACACACACACTGTAAAATGCTAACTCTGAAACTGTCTGTCTGCTTGAAAAGAGACCCCAGAAAGAAGGCCACTAGAGTTCAATGACAGGTACATACTACCCTCCAGGCTTCATGTGCCCACTCCCAGTGAGGACACTGGCAGTGTCCCCAGACATGCCCCTCCCTCTCTTCTCCATTCTTGGAGCAATTCTCAAGCAGGACCTTCAAAACCCCCTGGTCACCTTGCCTGAGTAGACTGCTTCATTAGTTACTCTGGGGCTGGCCTTTCACATCTCTCTCAGAACTGCCAATATGGATAGCTGCCTCACCAGCTGCCCCTCCTGGACTTTCCCCCAACCCCAATTCCCAATGTGGTCACCAAAACAAACACCATGCTGCCTCGTCCTGGTAAGACACAGATGTCAGCCTTGTGATGGGGATGCTGTTTGTGGGTGAGGATGCACCTCTGTGAGTAGAACATTTGCTCAGCATGCAAGAGGCTGCGAGTTCCATCCCCGGACCCCATAAACTGGGTGTGGTGGCATGTGTAACAATAATCAAAGGTCAGGCTACACACACACCCAAAACTAAGGTGCTGACACACTGTTTTTAAAATGCCATTTCCAAAAAGGGAAGGGGTGTTTAGGTTTTTGGTGAGATGTTTACATGTGCTTGCGGATTTCTTTTTTTCTAGTTATAAATACATGATTATTTAAAAATAAACTACAGAAGACAAACTATCCATGGCCCAATCATCCCCAGAGAGCTAACTTATTTAAGAATTTAATTTTATTATCCAAGTTAATCTTTACACACACAGGGAAAAAAAAATCCTTTCAGGTAGGTGCTTTGCTATCTCCCCTTTTATAAAAGTTTAAAGAAGCAAGAAAAAAACTACCATAAAATGCATCTTTCCAGACCTCCACCATCTCCCTGCACGGACAATTTAGAAAACAGACTCCATTTGGTTTGTGTACAAGTACAGCTTATTCCCCCATCCTTACTGGCAGGACGGTACAAACAAAGTCTCTAGTCAATCATCATCATCTCCTTTCTCTCTTCTTTGGGAGTGAAGCAAGCACTCTACCTGAGCCACATCCCTAGCCACCAACGCCATCATCTTTATTGAGGAGACAAACATCCAATCTGATTCCCAGCTGCACAGCAAGGGTTCATCCCAGAATATGCAAATTAATGTTTGTTGACTGGCATAATGTACATCAGCAAACCCTGGCTCTGGCCGTGGGCTGCTGGTGAGCTGATTGCCCAGCGTGGTTACTGAAGAACCCAGGGTCCCATGGGGAACCTACCATGCTTCTCAAAAGGAATGTCATCTTCCACAAAGGGCTCAAAGTCTTCACGTTGTCTTATCATGTAGTCCACTGTCTCTTGGCGATGCTTGAGATGGTTCCGAGAATGGCCCTCCAACTGATCACCCAGAGCTCTGAACAGGCAATTTCTGTCAAAACAAAGATGCTGGTCAAGGTCTTTCAAAACTGGACTCGGCTCACCTACCATCTCACGCCTCGCTGTCCAAAGTCTCTCCTCAGGAGAGGAGACGCCTCAGCTCTGCACATCACCCACTTGAGAGGCAGCAAACAAGGAATCCCGTCTCGATTACCAGCTGGCAGACTCAAAACAAATATTAAATTACTCGGGCCTCAGTTGGTTTAATGGTGCAGACCTCACAAACTACTCCAGACCTAAGATCTAAAACTCCCAGAGCCCTTCCAAAATGATGGCATACCTCCCTATACCTTTTTGAGCAAGCCTCACTGACACCGTCCAGTTAGGACATCTCTCGTTCAGTACTCAAGACGGCAGCTAGTCAAACTGATAAGACAAACTGAAGTCTGCAGCAGTCTGGGAGCTAAGAATGTACAGGGAAAGGTGAGGAGGAAGCACCTGGACACCAGGGAAAGACAGGACCACTTGCCTGCTCACCTTGTCACAAGGGAACAACAAAGCCATTGTTAAGCATCTGTTTTCTAAAATTAAAATGTTAGTAACAGGGCTAGCAAGATGGTTAGTGGGTAAAGTGTTGGGCCCAAGATGCAAACCTGGGCAACCTATTCTAGTCATGGCTCTCCCAAACATTAACACCAAAATATCAGCATAGTTACCCTATGTGCACACAGTACACTTTTCATCTGCCATACTTTATCTAGAGCCCATGAACAAGTCAAAAAACTTCAGTGACCTGTTTTCCCAATGGGGTTATAAGGCGGCGACACAGGAAACATAACACTATAGTGACCTGAGTTCCCTTAGGAAGCCCTGTAAACACACCACAGATGCCAGTGAAGACAAAATCATGGCCCTAAGGGACCTCAGGAGATGCGGCTGTTTCCTGAGTTCACTAGTGCAGAGCAGCAGTGCCGCTCAGGTCCACACTCTTAACACCTGGGGTCATTCTGCACTGCAAGAAATGTCCTGCTCACTCACAGTCCTTGGGAACATCCTTAGCCTCTGCCCACCAGATGCCAAGAGACACCACCCCCCTCCTCACCAGCTGTGACAACCAACAATGTCTCCAGACAGTCCCAACTGTCCCCTGGGAGGCAAAGCCATCCTTGCTTGAAAACCACTGTGCTTTAGGGATGCACAGATGTAAGGTTCTGCATTTGAGTTCAGAAAAACAACCAATTACAGAATGCTACATGGAACATGCCTAAAACCAAATCGCCATCTTAGGCCGTCCAAACTATAATCAGGCTGAACAGAAACAGTGGAAACATGCAACTATTTTTTATATTAGCAAAACATCACTATATTTTAACCTAATACTACTCAACAAATATTAATGCATAAAAAAATCTGTTAGTCAGGTGATGGTGGTAAGTACATGTCTTTAATTCTAGGAGACAGAGGCAGTGAGTGCATTTGAAGCCAGTATGGTTTACATAAGAGTTCCAAGACAGCCAGGGATACACAGAGAAGCCCGAACTTGCAAAACCAAAGGGTGGGGTGGGGGGCGATGGGGATGTTGACAGTTCTCAAACTACCAGCATTCAATGTGATGATGAATGACAGCAGAGCCAGCCTGCCCACTTCACTCAAGCAAAGATCTGTGCACAGCAGGATAGCTTCATGAAGCACCTAATACTGCCAAAGAACAGACTGGGAAGAAAGCTGCCCTCTGTCCCTCACTTTCCAACACTATTGCTATTAAACTTGGGAGGCAAAGGAATGGGAATGTCCAAGTTTGAGCTTGAGGTCAGCTGGTCTACATACATAGTAGTGAGTTCCAGGACAGCCAGGGCTATATAGAAAAACTGTGTCTCAAAGAGAGAGAAAGGGGTGGGGGCTCCTATCTCAAAGCATGGGTGGTTAATGGGGTGTATGTCTGTGCATTCCTGTAAATACTGACCTATGGCCCATACAGCATTCATGGATGTGCTTATACCTCAGCAATTTTTAAGAATACAAAAGGATCCAAAGACCAAAATATAAGTGACCTACTATTACACATCTCAACTATGAACCCTCTACATCTTAGGCATCTACCTGTTTCTAGCATTCCACACAAGCAATGTATGAGGATTACATGAAGAAGTCTGCTCTTTTGGGAGAAAAAGAAAGTAACTACTCCCAAAGTTGCCCAGAACCTCATAGAAGTCCTCAGGACTCTCTCTGGTTGCTGTTCATGAGCAGCTGTGAAGTATCTATTTCCCCAGCATATTTCTTTGACCTAGACAACCATGCTGTCTGACAGCCCCACCTGGGTCCACTGCATTCAACTGATGCTTTTCATGCAGGTTTCTCAAGCCTAGCTTGATTTGTAGACCAGGATGGCCTCGAACTTACAGAGATCTGCCTGCTGCTGCCTCCCAATGCTGGGATAAAAGGTGTGCACCATCATGCCAGGCTTCCACTGATGCTTGGATGTCTACAGAAGTGTCTGTGCCTCTGCTGGAATTAGGTGGCCTACCTTGGCACTTTCCATCCCCTTATTCAGGAAAAATGAAGAAAATTTGATGGCGCAAACATTTTATTCCAGCACTATTCAGGACAGCCAGGGTTACACAGAGAAACTGTGTGTGTGTGTGTCCTGAATGCCTTCTATGACCCTGGAACTACTCTAGGTGTGTTTGTGGGGTGTGTGTGTGTGTGTGTGTGTGTGTGTGTGTCCCCTGACAGGAACTACTCTAGGTGGTGGCTGACTGAGTTAAGTTCTAATTGCAACTTAAGCAAAAACACCTAGGCCCAACTCTTTGTGAACAAAACAAAATTCTATTTGCCTGAAGTTCTGAAGGCAGGAAAAATAAACTCCAGCCCAGTATGAAATGAAGAAAACACTTTCTGCAGTGAGCAGAGGTGCACACCTTTAATTCCAGCAAGGGTTTTGATTAAGGGCAACCTGATCTACACCAAGGTTTCCAGGCTAGCCGAGACTACATATTGAGAAAGAAAAGGGAAAAAATAGAAGAGAAGGGGAAAAATAATTTCTTTACAACTCTTTCTGCCACAGTTTCTAAGGCTGTCGAAGTGTCTTTGGTTTTCTTTCTTTTTTGAAACATTCTCACTCTTATAGCCTAAGCTGGCCTCAACTTCATAGCAACTCCGCTGCCTCAGTGCCAGCATTACAAACAAGAGCCAGCGCAGCTGGATTTGTATGCTCCTTAGCTACTCTTTGCGCAGCTCAACCTGACCACTCCCGTTGGAGAAAACACTAATAGTACCTCTTGCAAAAACACACTTGCTAACCAGGCTCCCTCGGACCTGCTACCCCTCCCTTCTTCTCCCCGACTCCTTAGCCTTTTCCTTCTCCATCCCTTCGCTCCTGGACCCACGCTCCCTACCCATTAAGTTCCTTCCCCTGACTTTCCTCTGTTCCAGCTGCCACTAGTGTTATATCGGGTTACCTGACAGCTGACCTGGGATTCTCGTGCAACGGGTTAGCCCCTTTTGCTTAGAGAACCCAAGACCTAGGAAGATGCCTTCAACTCTCCGCCCTCATTACCCCAGTACAGAAGGGAGCAAGGGCGCCCAAGAGACCCAGAATGACACCGAGCGAGACCTAGTCCCTTCCCATTGGGCTTCATGACAGGTGCACCTCGAGGTCACCTGCAGCAGAGTTCCACCAGGCCCGATCCCTGCTTCCCTCACGGCGACCGACCCTGCGCATCCCCAGCGCCTTCCCATACTCCTGGCCCGCCTCACCCGTCCCCCGGCACCTCCCGAAGTTTCAGCCCCAGAGCCTGCAGCTGGTTGGTGAAGCTCACAAACTCTTCCTCGTAGCCGCTGCCGCCGGGCTCCGGCCGGTTCCGCCGCTCCTTGGCCAGTGTCCGGCGCGCCGCCCGCTCATCCCGCTTGCGCTCCGCCTCGGCTCTGCGGCCGCCGCTGCCCGGCCGGCTCCTCGCTGCCTGCTTTCGGGACATGGCAGCGGCACACGGCCCGCCGCGGAAGGAGCCGAACCGCAGAGCGCGGGGCCGCAGCCTCAGCCGGCTACCCGGCGGAGCGGCGTAAAGGGAGCGCGCCCGGCGACCGCGACGGCGACACGGCCACTGCGCCAGCGCGGTCGCCTGGCACCCGGATCACGTGGTGGAAGCCCCGCCCCCCGAGGGCTGGGCCGACAAGAACCATAGAGAGAATGCTAGGAGAGCTAGAGAAGCACCTGTCTCGGTTGGGTCTCTTCTGCCCCCTAGTGGTAGGTTGTTCTCAGTGAGACGCAGGGAGGACCAAACAGTTAAGGTCAAGGACAGATTGAAGTTGTCGGAAGAGTGGGGAGCAGATGCAAAAATTCGAAAAAGAAGGAAATTAAGACAGCTAATGTAGGAAGATGTTGTCTAGAATGGACAAATCCAAGTTCAATCACACACGCGCGCGTGCGTGCACAGTCGATCTGAGCCTACAGTGGCTGGGGCTCAGTTGGTACAGTGCTTGCTCCACAAGCATGAGAACCTAAGTTTGGATCACCACCACCCTCTGAGCCATCTCTCTAGCCCCTTGTCTGTTTTCTTTTTAATAATTTATTTTTAATTTATGTTTATTGGTGTTTAGAACTACATGCATGTTTGTGGGAGAGTTTCAGAAGTTCTGCAACTGGAGTTACAGACAGTTGTGAGCTGCCATGTGGGTGCTGGGAAATGAACCCAGGTCCTCTGACAGAGCAGCCAGTGCTCTTAACCACTGAGCCATCTCTCCAGTTCCTATCTGGGTATTTTAATCACAGCAACAGAAATGAAGTTGGACTCTGTGGAAGAAGAAGGAGGTATATTCTGTCCCATATACCTCCTCATCCCTCCTAGAGTAAATTGTGCACTTGCATATGATGAGTGTGTCCATTAGGAGCCCTTGATGTGTAAGCACAAACAATTGGAAACAATCTCAGTCCACTTCAACAGGAACACCACTTCCCCTACTTAGGAACAGTCAGACATCATACAGCATTTAACAGAGGGAAGCCAGAAGAAACCAGACCAGCTCACGTGGGCAGCTCTCCTATACACAAGCCTACAGTCAAATGAGCCGTTCTGTGTCACCTTTATGTAAAGCACAGGATGACACACATAAAGCAAATAGAAGAGACTTCCTTGGTCCAACATCTCAGCCAGAATTTGCTGTGTTGTCCTTTGCTTTTTTCAATGACTGTCATTCTGGCTAGAGTAAGGTTTTGTTTTTTCTTTATTTATCTAGTTTACATCATGACCACAGCATCTCCAACTTCCTCTCCTCTCACTCCCTCCCCATCTCCCATCTGTTCCCATCATTCTGTCCCTCTTCCATATTCACTCAGAAAGGGTCAGGCCCCCCCTTGACATCAGCAAAGCATGGCAGATCAAGCTGCCTTAAGACCAAGCATCTTCCTCACCCTCTTCTATTCAGGCAGGGCAAGGCAATCCAGCATGAGCCAGTCAAAGCACCAGGGACAGCCCTGCTCCCATTGCCAGGAGTCTCACAGATAGAGCAAGATGCACAACTGTCCCATATATGCAAAGGGCCCACGTCAGTCCCATGCAGGCTTCCTGATTGTTGGTTCAGGCTCTGAGTTCACATTCATAAACCAGACTAGCAGTTTCTGTGCATTTTCTTCCCTGTAATGTCCCTGATCCCCTTAACTCCTAAAATCCTTTCTCCCTCTCCACCGCAGGACTCTTCGAGGTGGCCAGTGCTCTGAATCTGCCTCCATCAGTCACTGGATGAAGGCTTTCTGATGATAACTGGGGCATCCTTATAGACTTGCGGGAGTTTTCTTTGCATCAAGCTTCTATCCAACCTGCTGACGCTCCCCTTTCCAGTCATCTGCCCACCCCCAATCCAATCCCACAGGTTCCCAAGCCCATCCTCCCCCAACCACCAGAAGATCTCCCCTGTTTCCCCTTCCCCAGGAGGTCCATGTGTCTCCCCTTGGACACTCCTTGTTACCCAGACTCTCTGAGTCTGTGGATTGTACCATGGTTATCTTTTATAGCTAATATCCATTTATGAATAAGTACATACCATGATTTTTTTTCTATTTCCATTCTTCACCTTCAAATTTCCTGATGTCATTGTTTTTAACAGCTGATTGATACTCCAATGTACCACATTTGATGACATGATAGTATACATAAGTAACCCCAAAAGTTCTACCAGGGGACTCCTACACCTGATAAATACCTTTAGCAAAGTTGCTGGGTGCAAGAGTAACTGAAAAAGTCAATAGCCCTCTTATATGCAAATGATAAAAGTGTTGAGAAAGAAATCAGGGAAGCAACACCTTTCACAATATCCACAAACAGTATAAAAATATCTTGGGGCAAGTCTAATCAAGCAAGTGAAAGGCCTGTATGATAAGAACTTCAAGTCTTTGAAGAAAGAAATTGTAGACCATCAGAAGGTGAGGGTTTTTTCAATAATTGTTTTTGTTGTTTTGGTTGGGTTTGGGGTTTTCAAAGACAGGGTTTCTCTTCCTAGTCTTGGCTGTCCTAGAACTCTCTCTGTAGACCAGGCTGGTCTCAAACTCAGAGATTCACTTGCCTCTGCACCTGAGTGCTAGGATTAAAGGTGTACACCACCACCACCTTTGTTTTTTTTTTAATCCTTTGTATATGTTAGATATTAATCCTCTGTCAGATGTACAAATAACCAGAATATTATGCCATTCTGTAGGCTGTCTTTCCACAAGGGACTAAAGGGAGATGGGAAATGGATATGGAGCTGGAATGTGAGGGGAGGGTATACTCAAAATATATTAAATACTTAAATGAAAACATGCATGCATGCAGACTGAAAGACAGAAAATGGTTTGGAAAAATGAACACTACATTGATAAGGGAGAAAATATTTTTAAAAAAGGTCTTGCCATTTTTTAACATATTTTTACAAGAACCACTGGATTCAAGTGTAACTATAATTGTGTAATTATAATTCTTTTAATTTTTTGCTTTAATAACAAAATATATTATTTGTTTCAAGCTGAAACTTACAGAGCTCTGTGGGACACCTGTGAGATCAACAAACATGAACTCATAACACACTTATTGCTTTCTTCTAGAAATGAGGCCTTGGTCGCAGTTCTTGGCACTGTGCCCTCTCCATGTGACCCTTGGTTCAGTCTTGTAATGATGTCAGTCTCCATCATACCCTTGGGATTATGTTATGTTGCTCCTGTTTCTTATCATTGTAAATAATTGCCCCGCCTACTGGTTTTATAAAAAGCTGATTGGCCAAAGGCAGACAGGAGTGTGGGCAGGGCTACTAGACTAAGAAAAACATCTGGGAACATCTCAGAGCCGACACAGATGCTACAGAGATACGATGGAGACACAATGATGAGACAGCAGTAGACACAGAGGAAATGCTGCTGAGAAAAGGTTCTGAGCCACATGGCTGAACAGGATAAGAAAGATGGGTTAGTGTAAGACTAAGGAGTTAGCAAGTTATATGCCTGGGCCCTAGGTCAATCAGCAGAAAATTAATGTAAGTGTCTGTGTGTCTCTGTGGGACTGCCAGTCAACCCTCTGGTCTAGACCAGGAAATCTGGGCCAGAAACCTCATACAACAAATTGCACCCAACATGGCCAGTCTTGATTTTCTTGTTCATTTGCTCTTGTCATGAAGTCAGACTCACTAAGCATAGGTAAGTATCAACTCTGCTGTGCCCAACTGCCACAGGCTGTGCTCCCTAGGATTTCAGTAAATGGCATCTCACTCTGCCTAGTGGGCACAAAGAATGAATTCAGTATCACTAGCCATCCAGGACATGGAGCACCCTATGGTGGAAATGTTCATCTGTATCCTGTGAATGTCATTCTGTAAATAAAGAAACTGTTTTGGCCATGGCAGGACACCGTAAGTAGGTAGGGAAATTGAGGTTCAGGTAGGAGGAGGACAGAGTCAGACAGACTTCTTCCAGCCGCCAAAGAAGAAACAGTGAAGGGACTCATGTGAGCCACAGGCATGGCCACGTGGTCAGATAGATTAATGGAAATAGGTTGAATTAAGATGAAAGAGTTAGCTAGCAATATGCCTGAGACATAGGCCAAACAGGATGAAATTAGTTTATAATGACTCAGATATATCTGAGTCATTTGGGGAAGAAAAAGCAACTGCAGGCAGGTCGAACCTCTGGCCTGGTCAGGGTCAGAAACCTCATGTAACAGATGTCGCCCAATGTGGGGCCCCAAACACCCGCATAAAACCTGAAAAAGCTTAAAAGGCATTCTAGAACACAGAAATAGAGCCAAAAGTGGCTTCCAAATTGTATATTTAGTACATGGTACAGAGATGCTTGAATTTAAAAATGGCCAGTTTGAGGCAGGCAGTTTAAGGCTGATTCCAGAAAGTCGGACGACTCAGTATAAGCAACAAGCTGCATGTGATAGATTTAAAGTTTCTGTTTATATTGAACAAAAGGGGAACAAAGTCAAAGACAGTGTTTTGGTAGCAGCATTTTCTTGGGTCTTCTCTGTTTGCTGGCAGTGAGCAGAGAAGTGGCTCCTTTAAAAAGCTTCCTGACTCAGCTTTGATGGCAAAAACCCTGTGGCTCTTTAAGAGCTGTGCCACTACAAACTGAGAAAATAAGCCTGGCTCCAGCACCTCTGCCATGTTGGAAAGCCGCCAAAAGGGGCGGAGTCAGCAATCAAAGCCATGCTAGAACTGTAAAAGTTCTTCTGGTTAGAAAAAAATGATTAAGGATACATAATGAAACAGATTCAGATAGAGAAAAACCTTTAAACAGGTTAAAATGTATATGAAAAAAGAATACATAGACTGGGAGAAAAAAGAAAAGGAGTAAAAAAGTCCTTTAAAAAGAGAAATGGAGGAATAAAGATATAAAAAGCCATGTAAAGATGGCAAATACACAAAGAGTCTGGATTATGGTTATTATTGTGTTTTCTTTTAATTTTCAACTTTTAAAAATATTTATTTCTTTTATGTATACAGTGTACATAAGAGGGCACCAGATCTCATTATAGATGGTTGTGAACCACCATGTGGTTGCTGAGAATTGAACTCAGGACCTCTGGAAGAACAATCAGTGCTCTTAACCTATGAGCCATCTCTCCAGCCCTAATTTTTAACTTTTAATGAACTAACTTCAGAAAGACAATTGATTGTAAAGACTGCTAAGTTAAACAAACATATATATTTTAAAGGTATCTTGACTTTGAAATCTGGGTCTAAGGATCTGTTGTTTTGGAAAAGAGGTTCTGCTTTTGTTTCCACAGAAGAGGAGATTGTTTCCAGGCAAATATGGTTTCATTTGCCAAGACCACCTGAAAATTCTCTGATGGGAAGTTCAGCTTCCAGGATGCCAATTAAGATGATCTAAAGCCTCAGGACCCCATGAGATTGCCAATGCCCCTTAATCAGCAGAAAGAAGTAAGAGAAAGAAAGCTACGCCCAAATTCCCAAAATATTGCTTATTAATGTTTGTTTTTGTTATAAATGGTTAATAGTCATAGTCAATCTCTTAAAAAGGGGGGAGAATATGATATAGGAATGATTTAAAAAGATAGATGGATTTTGGTTTATTGATACAAATTTAAGGACAATTTTGTTATGCTGTATGTATTTTTCTACTCTTAAGATATTATGTTTATGTAACTCATTTAAAATTGTAACGTGTAATTAAGAAATGCAGATTAGAGCTGGAGAGATGGCTCAGAGGTTAAGAGCACTGACTGTTCTTCCAGAGGTCCTGAGTTCAATTCCCGGCAACCACATGTGGCTCATAACCATCTATAATGACATCTGGTACCCTCTTCTGTATACTGTATACATAATAAATTAATCTTTTTTAAAAAAAAGAAATGCAGATTAATAGCCATCTATAACAACCAAACTTATAGTCATGTTAGGCTTTTGTAGGTATACAAAAATACATTTCATTTAGATAGGTAGTCTTCAAACACTTCAAAGATCTACAGAACATAGCATTTAATATATTTTAAAAACTTAAGACTTTTCTGGACAATGAGACAGGTCTGCTCCTGGCAGCACCAATGTACTTCAAGAGAATGATGGGCATTTAAGAAATTTCATGTGGAATTTACTTTGTGGCAATAGTTCACCACTGAACAAAAAAAAAATGTTCTTGTATTGACTGTTTGACAGTATGCTGTATAAACTGGACATGCAGGTTCCATAGGAAAGTGACCTGTGAACTTTGGCAGAACAAGCTAAGATGGTCCTTCAGGTTCCTGCTTTTCAGAGAGAATTGCCAGGCATCCTTCTGGACACAAGGAGAAGTGACTGACAAACTATGCCAGATTTCCTGCATCACTGAAAGGTATGTCAGAGACTCCGGGACTAGAGGCTGAAGATGGTGCCCCAACATTACAAAGGAACTTTGGATGACTGTCCAGGCAGACAGGTGTCATCTCTGTCATTTCTAGATTTTGGAAGTTGTTTGCACTTCCTGTTTATTTGTGTAATATATTCTTCTGTTGTCTTTGATGTAGTTGAAGGTTTAATAATTATAAGTGTAGTTTTTCTTAGTTATTTTAAAAGGTATATTACATAGGAAACTCTAGACTCACAAGATAAGGTAGACAATAGAATATTTTCTTTAATTTTGTTAAATACAAATAGACTATATATTGTAACTATAATTCTTGCTTGATAGTTGTTTTGTTATATGTAATTTTGCTATATTAAAATTGAAGCCTTCCTTTTTGATTGGACAGAAAAGAGGAAGTGTGGTGGGAATGTTCGTCTGTATGCTGTGAGTATCATTCTGTAAATAAAGAAACTGTTTTGGCCATGGCAGGACACTGTAAGTAGGTAGGGAAATTGAGATTCATGTAGGAGGAGGACAGAGTCAGACAGACTCCTTCCAGTCGCCAAAGAAGAAACAGTGAAGGGACCCACGTAAGCCACAGGCATGGCCACGTGGTCAGATAGATTAATGGAAATGGGTTGAATTAAGATGAAAGAGTTAGCTAGCAATGTCCCTGAGACATAGGCCAAACAAGATGAAATTAGTAAAAGTGTCTGAGTCATTTGGGGGCAGGGGGGGGCGGGGAGGGGGGCGGGGGGAAGCAACCGTGGGCGGGTCAAACCTCTGACCCGGTCGGGGTCAGAAACCTCATGTAACAACACCTCTTTTCCCACTACCCAGACACACTTAGGCATTGACCTCAGCACATCACAGCATTCTGTTCTGGTGGCTGTCTGTGCAATGCCTAAGAAGGATGCCCAGACTGCGAAGTTCATGGTACTACTACAGATGGGATTTTACTTTCAGTATTTGGTCCTGATGCTGCAAATATGTAACATATGATATCTGTGACCATCTTCTAGTGGGTCAAGGTGAAGCATGACATTTAATAAAAGCTCGCTCTCTCTCTCTCTCTCTCTCTCTCTCTCTCTCTCTCTCTCTCTCTCTCTCTCTGTGTGTGTGTATGTGTGTGTGTGTGTGTGTGTGTGTGTATTTCTGCTTCTATTTCGGTAGAGATGTTAGCATGTTTGTATGTGTTCACACAGAATACAATTTGTGATTCCTTTTTCTCTTGTTATTTTTCATTTTACATTCTTGTTCCTTCGTGTGGAGGCCACAAGTCCATGTCAAGAGTCTTTCTCTATAGCTCTCCACCTTACTTTTTGAGACAGGATCCCTCACTGAACCTGGAGCCCACAGATTCAGCTAAGCTTGTTAACCCTTGATCCCCAGTGATTTTCCCGTCTCTACCTCTCCCATGCCTGGATTACACACTTAGCAGCCACACCCAGCTTCAAGTGGATGCTGAGGATAGACCCCTGTCCCCATGCTTACAGCGAAAGCCCTGGACCATTTCCCAGCTCTCCTCTTTCTTCCCTTCTGTGTGTTCTTTGCAGGTGGTGGGACTGGCCACCCTCTCGGTCCCACTTGTCCTCTGTGACTCTGTCCTCTTCCTGGAGACTCTAAGCCCCTTGTCTCACCCTCTTAACATACAGAGGAACTAAAGAGAATGTTCTGGAATGGTAGCGTGTACTCAGCACCGTTCCTATTTCTTCCCCCTCACAAGCCACGAGCACAGCAGGGCTTCTCCCCAGCTCCACTCCCACCTCTTCACTTCCCTGTAAACCCGACAGTCCATCTACTAAATTATTTATATATGCAAACGAAGAATTTAATAACCATCGTTACTTTGCTCCCATGGGGAAATCAGACACATCAGTTTTTGTTTGCAGGTGACCATCCCTTGATTTCTTTATCTCTGAGCCTGAATGGGAGAAAATGGGCAAAAGGTTTGGTTGGAGGGCTTACTCGGGCTTCTCCGAACTTTCTGGCCCCTGAGCCCCGGGCTTATCTTTTACAACTCTGAAACGATTTCTTTGTTTGGCATCCCTGTGCCAGGATCAAATTGCCCATAGAGTTTGTTGTAATCCTCTTGCTGCACAAGCTCATTCTTTGAGACTGCTCCATCCTTCCATGCGCCTGGCAACAGGACCACGCCCATCCTGCTACACGAGGAGCCAGGCGGACCCTCAGGGAATGATGTCGGTCGGCCCCACAGAGCCCACTAGAGGGCAGCAGAGAGACGTGCTATGGTTGAAGTGTCTGCGCAGCATCCAAGGCGTCCTGATTAACTATGTGCACTGATACTATGCTGCTGTTTCGCCCGACCAGAAGATTTCACCCTGAGTAGTTGAGTTGGGCCTTTGAGTCATTTTGTCGGTAAGTCGCAGCGTAGAAAGCAGCATGCGGGGCTGGAGAGATGGCTCAGCGGTTAAGAGCACCGTCTGCTCTTCCAGAGGACCCGGGTTCGATTCCCAGCACCCACATGGCAGCTAACAACTGTCTGTAGTTCCAGTTCCAGGCAAACACCAAGGCAAATAAATAAATAAATAAATAAATAAATAAATAAATAAATAAATAAAGTTTAAAAAAAAAAGCAGCATGCGACCTCTCATCCCATTCGCCTGAGCAGTCACTGGGGTCTGTAATCATGAGCATTGAGGTTTTTCAAACATGAAGAAGACATAACATGTTCATGATATAAAACATTCAGAATGGCATTATGGAGTAAAAAGACAAAGAAGTGTCCTCTCAGAGACAGTCATTGTTGCTGTTTGATGTGTTCGGCTTAGCCCTAAGATATTTGATACTTGACATCCCTTCTATCAGGGTTTCTCCTTGTTACTTAGGCTGGCCAAGAACTCACTATGTAGCCTGGGCTGACCTCAATTTCATGGGAGATTCTTCTGCCTCAACCTCCAGAGTGCTGGGATTAGAGGTTTGACCCACCATGCCCAGCCCTAGTTGATCATTTGTATCCTACACAAATCATAGCTTTGTGTGGTCTAACCTGCTACCTTTTCTCCTGTGGTCTAACCTGCTACCTTTTTTCTATGTCAAACATAAAACATTTTAAAAGTACAAAATGAAGATAGTGCTCTACATGCATGCATATGTGCATGTCTTTAAAGTCTGAAGTTTCAAACGTGTCTAGAAATGCTTGAGAAATGCAATGTCACACTGTACCTCACAGTACCTATGTACCTATGTACTTCTCATCATTAGGAACCCCTCTCCCTGTGACCCCAACTCACAAACTGGGTGCCTCGGTTTGTATCCCCAGATAGTATGTATTGTTGCCTACCATGTCCAACTTCATATAAAGAAGATCAAATTGGCTATTACCTTGGGTGACCTTTATTGTTGTTTAAACAGGGTGCAAATATGTTAATTTTCTTATCCATGTTAACACATGTGATTTAAGCTCACTCATTTACCTTATTTGAGACAGAGTTTCATTGTCTATCCCTGCCTAGCCGGGAACTCACAGAGATCCTCCTGCACCTGTCTCCTGAGAGCTAAAATCAAAGGCATATTCCACATGGCCCGGATTTTTATTTATTTGTTTGTTTATTTAACTCTTAAATGTTCTGATTTGCTCAAGACTGTCTGTCTTGGCCCTCTGTGGTGCTCCAGAGGCCCCACAAGCAGGTTCAGAGAATGGTCAAAGGTGAGGAGGAAAAAGCTGAAATCTGGTGTGCTAGAAAAACCCTGACGGATGCATGCCTGTAATCCCAGCAGTCAGGAGGATCAGAAGTTCAACTCCAGCACAGCTACATAGTGGATTCAAAACCAACCTGACCTAATGACACCACACACACACACACACACACACAGACACACACACACACACACACACACACACACAGAGCTCTTGAAGCTGGGAGATGCAGACAGTTCATGTTGTCACTTGTAGACTCAGAGTGCTACAGCACGCTGTTCCAGCCTTGGAGGAAGTCTCCCGAGGACCCAGTTTTCATTCCTAAAATGTAAGTCCTCATCCCTCCACACATACACACCCTCCTCCTCAGGAGGTGTGTGGAGTCTAGAGGACGCCCAAGACTGCAGATAGTGCCAACCCCTGCACTCATGATGTATCTTCCCTCTGTCCTCCCCATTCTTGCCCTTGGGACCGTTATTACATAAAATAAGGTTAGCTGAATGTAAGTCCTGAGGAATCTCAACAGTTGATCTGATAAGAGAGTAAACGACCGAGTGACAGATGGGCGGGGAGCATTTCATAACCCAGACTTACCAGGCCTGATTCACGCCTGGGCGGGATGGAGCAGAATGGCACGAGATTTTATTACACTGAACGGGTAAGTACAGAATTGGAAATCTACACACTGTTTATTTCTGGGCTATTTCCTTTAATATTTTCAGATTGTGGCTATCTCCAAACAAGTGGACATTCTCTCTGAAGTTTCCAGATACAAAACCCTAAACTCAAAAGCATCCCAGAAGGAAGGGCAATCTGAGGTTTCCATCGCTTAGTAACCCAGAGACAAACAACCCTCTCGCTATGGACATATAGATTAGATGCAGATGTAGATAGCTGTAATGAACATTAGACATGCAGTTATATAGATATATATTTGTTTCTTAGACAAACATGGTCATGGTCAAAGTGATGCTTTTGGAGCAGACCTAGCAGATAAAAATAAGCATTTCACTTTTAATTAGTAAAATCGCACACTTGAGGCTGGAGAAACAGCTCAGTTAAAAGTTAAGAGTACCTGCTGCTCTTCCTGGGGATCGGCGTTCCATTCCTGGCACCCACATTGTTCACATACACCTGTAACTAACTCCAGCTCAAGGAGGTCCAACACTCTCTTCTAGCCTCCCCAGACACTTACACACACACACACACACACATACACACATACACACACACAGGCACACACAATAATAAAATAACTCTTTAAAAAATCACAAACTCACTTTAAAATCACTCTTCACAGCTTGATCTGCTGCGGCTTTGCTTTTCTGGCAGAAAATACATGGTATTTGAAAAGGACCCATATACACCATTTAACCCAATTGCTAGATCCAAGGCCATCACGGAGCACTTAGGATCACGGGAAAAGCTGAAAACAAATTAAATGTCCATTGGATAATTTTCAAATAAACTCTGTTCTACCCACTGAAGAAGAGTCATGTATGGAGCCTTATACTTGATTCCAGCACTAGAGAGCAGACAGAGGAGGATCTGCCATCAGCCCAAAGCCAGCCTAGGTGACATCATGAGTTCCCGTCAGACAGAGCTACACACACACACACACACACACACACACACACACACACACACACACACTGTGGTAAGCTGGTTGCCTCTGGGCTCCCATTTCACCTCATTTTCTTCTCACTATTGTGTGTTTATAGTTCTGTAAGCCTCAGACCATACCATTTCTTGCAGGTGTTTCTAAGAATCGCATTTGAAAGGATGAGCGGCGGTGGTAATACCTGGCTCTTCGCTCTCAGCCTGCTCCCAAGCTGCACATGGCACTGGAGTGTACAGACTCTTCAGAAAAATATCAGATTCCTCATCCTCCAGTCTCTGATTGTCCTTGACTTTGATTCATGCAGATGTATCACTGTAATAATCTCTAAGCAAATCCATTAATTCCAAGACTTGTCATATCTGCCAATCATTGGCTTGGCTTGCCTCAGCAGAAAATTGGAGAGTAACTCGGTGTGTGTGTGTGTGTGTGTGTGTGTGTGTGTGAGAGAGAGAGAGAGAGAGAGAGAGAGAGAGAGAGAGAGAGAGAGAGAAGAATGTGTGTGATATGTACGTGTAAATGTCCATGGGAGGCACATGTATGTGAAGGTACATGCTTACAGGTGGCCATGTGAGTGTAAAGGCCAGAAGTCCACATTGGATGGCTTCTTGTATCATTCTTAATCTTATTTTTGAGACAAGGTAAAACTGACGAACTGGTTGGCCAGTGAACTCCAGAGATCCTTCTGTCTCCGCCTCCCTAGCACTGGGTCTGTAGATCCACAACATCACACCTTTTTACATGGGTGCTAGGGATCTGAACTCAGGGCCTCATGCTTTGCACAGCAGGTGCTTTACTAACTGAGACATCTCCCTCCAGCCCAGATTTTTTTTTTTTTAAGAGGATAGGAGGCATGGCACTCAAACTCAGCTGAGAGTGACTTTGAACTTCTAACTGTCCTGTCTCCACCTCCCAAGTGCTGTGATTACAGGTGTGTGACGCCAATTATTACTTTGGTTTGGTTTGGTTTGTAAGACAGAGTTTTACTCTGTCATCTTGATGGACCTGGAATTCACTGTACAGACCAGAGTAGCTTCAACCTTGTCCAAATGCTCCTGCATGAGACCCCTGAGTGCTAAGAGAATGCAGTGGTAATTTACAGGGAATTTACAATCTAACACCTTGAATTCAAATTCTGCCTTTACCACCTGCTTCCTATGAATGTTGGGGAAGTTATGGAAGCATTGGACCCCATTCCACAGTGGGGTCATGATAACGATGCTGGCAATAAAGATAAGAAATAATACATTTAAAAAGAGATGGCTAGCTGGGGCTGGAGAGATGGCTCAGCGGTTGAGAGCACCGTCTGCTCTTCCAGAGGACCCGGGTTCGATTCCCAGCACTCACATGGCAGCTAACAACTGTCTGTAGTTCCAGTTCCAGGCAAACACCAAGGCAAATAAATAAATAAATAAAGTTTAAAAAAAAAAAAAGAGATGGCTAGCTGTCCACCAAAAATTCACATGCCCCTTCCATAGCTGTGGGGCAAGTGTCGCTGAAAAAAACTACCCCCACCCTGGATCCCAGTTCTCTGCCCTTTCAGCCATGGGACAGATTTTCGTCACCAGAACATGCAGGCACAGGACCCAGATCCCCGAGTCTCCGTGCAGACAAAATGACCATCGGTCCAGGAACATTCTCACTGGATGATGAAGGAGAAAACAAACTTCCGGTGTGAAGTTGCCGGGATGCAGTGTTTCTGAAATGTCAGCATCTAGCATGGCACAGATTAGAACAACCACACCACCTAGGGTGGGGACACTAGCGGGTGGCTTCTGGTGAAGTGCTACCATTACCAGGTTTGGAGTTTGACCCCTTTCTCATCGGTCAGGAAGCTCTGAGCCCTCATTCATTCTCATCCTTCCCAGAGGTGATGGTTTGAACTGACTGGGGTGTGTATTTCTTAGATGGATGGGAGTTCAGGAAGAAGGACTTTGGGCTAAGGTCACTAAGAGTCCAGGGCCTTGCAGACTTGTTTGCTAACAAGGGAGGTTTGTTTGATTTTCTTTGGTCTCCTGCAGACAGGAGAGGGAAGATTTCTGCCCCATGGCCATCTCTCTTTCCTCCAGCCCTTGAGTTGGCAAATGTGAGTTTTCCCCATTTAATTAGAATGGGCATGTGGAAGGGTGACCCAAGAATATGGAGCCACTAGAGTGTTTCTATCGTTAAACATCCAAGCATGGATTCCCTTCTATTCACACTGTCTGGGAATGGACGGGGCTAGATGTGTGTTTATTAACGTGTGTGTGTGTCACACACACACACACACACACACACACACACACACACACACACACACTAAAGTTTCAAACAAAAGCCAGAGGCTTGAGAATCATCTGCCCTGCCACATGGATTCAGACCCAAATATCAATCCTTGGAATGTTAATCCTCCCACAACGACATCCACACTTCTACCCCACATGTATGTGAGTCTAGATACAGCAAAGTGCAGAACCGTTCCAGGACCAGGGAGGAATTTCCTTGAAGCTCGGACTTCAGTTCCGTAAACTGTATCATTTTTGCCACTGTCATATGTTGCTCTTCCTGGGAGATCAGAACACCCTAGAGATTGTCTGTGGCTGTTCCAGACATTTAGCACAGTCCTGGGGAGGGGAGTGTGGATTAGAAATTATAGAGACAGAGAAAGAAAACCTAGAGTCAGCAGGGCACTGAATGAAAACTCAGCTGTCCTGACTTTATTTCCCCTGGGCTTTTCATAACAAACAGAAGAGAGAGGCAAATTCAGAAAGGTGTAAACCCTTCTTCAGTTCTCAAACATAAAGCACCAGGTAACCATTCCTTTGGCCAAAGCACCCTATTCCGCAGCCTTGCAGAGGCAGACGGTCTGGGCAGGCAAGCTCGAATTCTCTGACCTTGAGTCAAAATGGAAACAAGGCACAAGCTGGAATCATTTGAGGCTCCCCCAAGAGATCAAGCAGGCTTCTTACCAGCCTCATAAATCAGAAAGCATGGGTGGGGCAGCAATGGAGAAACACTCTGGCATGCCCACTTTGCCAGTTCACAGCCCAAGCAGGTGAATCATCCCCAGAGATCAGAATCTAACACTTGCCCCTCAACCCTGTACTTGTGACTTTACTGGCGGATACCTCTTCTGAGCAAAAAAAAACAAAAACAAACAAACAAACAAAAAACAAAACAAAAAAGGCAAGAAAGACCAGGAGGGAGGAGGAAAGAGTATTCTAAATTTGTTGGTCATGGGCACCAACTCCAAGTGTGGTTGGTTGCATTCATAACTTCCTTCAAGCTCTTCCCTGTAGTCATGCATGGAACCGGCTGCCATTTATCACCAACCTCACTCCCAGATGAGGAAGCCAAGGCTTGGAAGTAAAATGCTTATGCATCCATCTCGTTAGGAAACAGCAGGCACTTTGAAGTCTGAGACCCTCCCATTGTCTTCCTGGCCCACCTTTCAGAATTCAGAATGCTCACTGCAAGCCTGATGGCTTGGGTTTGATTCCCAGGATCCACAGGGTGGAAGGAGTGAACTGACTTCTGTAAATTGACTTCTGAGTTCCTTACAAGGGCCATGGCAAGTGAGGGCATGCCTGAACACACACACACACACACCACATATACACACACACTACATGCACACACACCACACATATCACACACACATCACACACCACACATACCACACACATCACATACACACACATACCACACACATCACATACACTACACATACACCACACACACACTACACACACACACCACACACACACACACCACACACACATACTGCATAGAAACACGTGTATTGCTTCAAAATGCACTTCTAAATATTCTGAGGGCACCCACAAAAAGTGGAACAGTGCCTGCTGAATGGCTCCTGTTGTCTCTGACACCCCCCCACATGCGTGACTACATGTGTACTTACACGTACACTCCACACATGAACATGTAAACACAATAAAAACCCAGCCATGGCTATGAAGCTGAACCCAAGATCAAAAGACACAAGGAAAAGCAGAGGGTTTCTCTGAAAACAGCAGGGCAGGTACAGAATGACTGACATGCAGGTTGCTATGACAACCGGGACACACCTGGGAACAGCCCTTCCACCACCCAGATGGCACGTGTCCCTGAATCACTTTACTGATTTCTTTTCAGTGTTGCATGACGTTCAGTTGCTGTTAAGGGGCACCTCCAGGGAGGCCTTGTCCCCATCTCAGCTCAGGATAAAGCACAGAATAGAGACACTTGGCCCAGAGGCCCACCCTTTCAGTGGGACATGAAGTCAGCCTCAGCAGCATGGCTGCTGGAGCATTCCTGCCCAAACAGGCCTTCTTACCCTACCGGACACACTGGCTAAAACTCTGCTGCCCAAGAAACAAAATCTCTTTCCTAAGGTGAAGACAGACTCCTAGGAAAAACACTCAATAGCTACAGACTTATTTGTTTCCTTTATGTAAATATTTTCTCCCCAGATCTTGAGGAAACCCACAGCACTCTGTGGTGTTTGCTTGCTAGTGATTTAACTCTTTAAGAGGAAGCCTCCAAAATACAGTATCCAAGTCTATCTGTTGAGCACTTAAAAATGAAGAAGTAAATATGTGGTTGCCTGCACTTCGGAAGGGATAAGAGCCACGTGGCAGGGTGAGGGTTCTTTATTGTTTGGTTGGTTGGGTTTTATCAATGTGACATAATCTAGAGTCTGGAAGAGAAAACCTCACTGGGGGAATTCTCTCCATCAGATTGGACCCCTAAGGTGAGTGTAAGACATTTCCTTCATTACCGACTGGTGTGGGAAGACCACCTCTCTGTGGGCAGTGTCACCCCTGGGAAGTCATCCTGGGTGCTATAAGAAAGCAGACTGAGCATGTCAGGGTGAGCAAGCCCTGAGCAGCACCCCTCCATGGCTTTTCCTTCTGTGCCTGCTCCCCAGTTCCTGCTCGGGTTCTGGTGGTGACTTCCCTCATGGAAGTGTAAACCAAATAAACCCTTCACTGCCCCTGGTGCTTTTAGTCAGTGTTTTATTGCTCTGCATACAGCTGTAGTTTACTTAAGCACAGACTTTCTGCCCTGCTGGCTGGGGAGCCCCAGTACCCATAATCCTCGCAACCTATAATCCTTGATGAGAATAATTAACTATGCCACTGATTCCAGTACTTTCTACATTGTGTTTTCATTGGCATTTTGAATAGACTCCTTTTACTTATTAAAAAATTCACTATGAGGGGCCAGGAGTATAGTTTAGTTGGGAGAGCACACACCTCACTAGCAGAAAGCCCTGGTTGGATCTCCAGCAGTAGGTAAATGAGATGTGAAGTTGAAAGCCTGAGATCCCAGCATGTGGTCAACAGAACATCCAGAAACTCAAGGTCATACTGTGCGTGGCTAAAGATGTAATTTGAGGTCAGTCTGGGCTATATGAGAGCCTGTCTCAAAGCAAAACAAACCACAACCAACTAGGGGCTTAATGGGCTGTTAAACAAACATCAGACAAATGTCATGGGAAAGCCTCAGCTGGGTTCTCAGATCATACTCCAGAAGTGAGCATTGTTACCAGAGAAGATGACCAGCTGTGGGCCAAAGACCTTCCAGAGGCAGAAGATATGAAGAAAATCACAACATTCATGATCCTCACTCTGAGTAGGCCTGGGCTACTGTCTGTATCCTGCTTATTTGTGTTGTCTACTTGGTTTTTATTTTTTATTCGTATGTATGTCTAATACTTTTCTGCATGTGCACCCTGTGAGTGGTATCGGATCTCCCAGAATTGGAATTACAGGCAGTTGTGAGCTACCCAGTATGGGCTTGGAACCAAACTCAGGTCCTCTGTAAGAGCAGCCATGTTCTTAACTACTGAGCCTCTCCTTAGCCTCCTTGTTGAGACAGGGACTCATGTAGCCCAGGCTGGCCCCAAATTAGCTATGTAGTCGACAAATATACACAGTAATATATATATAATTTTTTCCATAGCTGCACATACATGGCCTCCCTCTCTTCCCCCCTCCCCCCCTCCTTCCCTCCTGCCCCTCCTACTGTGATCCTTATTAGGGGTCTGGATTTCTTTTCTCTCCCATTTCTACTGATGAAAACCCAAAGGCTCAGAAGGGAACACTAAGCCACAGAACAGAACTGAGACTCAGCTAAGGCTGATGTTTTGAGGTCCGGTCTCACTGGCTTTCAAACCTGTGGCCACAAACCCATGGCCACCTCCCCTGTGCTGTGATTATACATGCATCAAGTTTGGAAGGATAATCATATCTGTGACTTCCCCATTACTATCCCTCCCTCCCTCCCTCCTTCCCTCCCTCCCTCCCTCTCTCTCTCTCTCTGCTTCTCAGGCATTCTCCCCTGGTTGGTGATGTGAGAAATGGTGGCCTGAATGTCCTCAGGATGATCCCAAGAACCAGCCTTTAACATTGTTTTGGGTAAACACACATCAGGAGTGGTTATTTACTGGGAAGGACCAGAAAGACCCTTAGCACGTAAATTCTGCTGAGGACAGAGCCTCGGTGCTATCTCATGACACAGATGCAGTTAGTGCCAGGGTTCGCCTAGAGACGTCATCACAGGACTCCGGGACCTAGTTACCAACCACTGTAACCTGATAAACTTTACAGCTAGGCATTTCTCAGAAATGCAAATCTAACTGGGCATGTTTGATATACACATGCAAAGTGGTGCATTGCTCACCTGTCCCTCGCATTTAATCAAATGACCGCTATTGTCTTAATTAAACTGGACAACTAGAGGAAAGGCATTTGTTGGTTTTGTTTTATTATTTTATCACTTTGTTGGATTTTATTGTTTTTTTCTCCTTCCCCTCCACGCCCCTCTGTCTCTCTGTTCTTCTGTCTCTCTGTCAGCGCTAATGCTAACAATTTAAGGCAAATACATTTAATTTGCCTTTCCTTGTTTATTTTGATGGAGGTGGAAAGTTGAAAATGTATCCTGCTGATTTGTGCTTTCTAATTCACACTTAAGAAACTACACTGTATGTCTCATGCCATTTCTTCTGTCTCCCATTCCCAACACTTGTTGAGACCCATCCAAAGTGTTGCCACAGTTGTTAAGTCTGAAGCTCTGTGTGTGTGTGTGTATGTGTGTGTATTCAGGGTGTGTGTGCTCAGGTGTGTGTGTTCAGGGGTGTGTGTGTGTGCTCAGGTGTGTGTGTGTTCAGGTGTGTGTGTATGTGTTCAGGTGTGTGTGGACATCCTCAGGCATTGTTTCTTAGATGCTGTTCTCTCTCTCTCTCTCTCTCTCTCTCTCTCTCTCTCTCTCTCTCTCCTCTTTCTCTCTCATTTTTTGTTTGCTTTGTTTAGTTTTTCAAGACTAGGTTTCTCTGTGTAGCCCTGGCTGTTCTGGAATTCACTTTATAGACCAGGCTGGCCTTGAACTCACAGACATCTTCCTGCTTTTGCCTCCTGAGTGCTGGGATTAAAGGAGTGTACCACGGCCACCCGGAGTCTGCCTTCTTTTTAAGGTGGGTTCTCTCACTGGTTAGGAGCTTGCTAGTCAGGCTCACCGGAGAACCAGGCAGCCCCAGGGGTCTGCTTGTTTCTGGATCCTCAGTGTTGGGATCACAATCGTGGAACCATCCTCAGCTTTTTTTTTTTACATAGTTTCTGGGAATCAAATTCAGGCTCTCATGCCTGTACAGCAGCACTCTATCTGAGCCATCTCTCCAACCCCAACCATGGGTTTGACAGTTCACGGAAGACTTGGACGAGATTTTACCAAAGTACCTTCCACCTTCCACTTCTACCAGCTGCTGTGGAATAAATTATTCACATGATGGCTGTCAGGTTAGATTCATTCTTGGGTTCAACTATTTCCTCTGTTTATTATTGAGGTCGTGTTTCCTCATACACTTAGCATGGGAGTCCCCTCCTGTGAATTCTAATTTACAACTTTGGTTCATTTTTCATATTGGGCACTTCTTTCTTTATCCCTGCAGATGTATGGAAATATCTTGTACAATTTAGAATGGTGATGACTAATAGAAGTGTAAGATAACTCATACAAGTAACTCAAATTCTTTCTCTTAAATTTTTATAAATTTTGTTTTTATTTCACATGATGGGTATTTTGCCTGCATGAGTATGTATGCACCACATGAGTGCGGTACCCAAGGAAGCCAGGAGAGGTCATCATAGTGCCTGGAATTGGAGCAGGAAATGCAGTTGCCCAAACTAGAGTCAGCCAAGTTATGCTTGCGGAGCCCAAAGCTCTTCATGCTTTTGCTCTTTCTGGCTGTGGTGGGATGGGGTGGTGAGGTGGTGAGGGCATGTCACCGAATAACAACATTTATGCTTCCTCCCCAGGATAGGCCCCTGAGAAACTGTTAAGAAAATTATAATCATGCAATAATCACCGTCATTTGAGGGGCAGTTACACCCAGGTGCTGTGCAGCTCACTTTCACCCCCGAAGTGAGTTCTTAAATGAATTTGCATACAGCTTTGTGGCACCAAAAGGTTAAGTGATTTGTCCAAGGTCACGAAGTCTACAAAGAACCAAATTAGAATCTTAACCTAATAACAAAACACTTTCAGGCTTTCTCTGGACCGTGGCCAAAGTCTTCCCCAGGACTTGGACCCATGAAGCAGTTAATAGTTAATGGACGAAAAAATACAGATAAGTAATGGATAAGTTTGCTTTTTATTTTTTAGTAGAAGTGTTATTTGTGGTCTGTCTGAAATTCCTATGCAGCTGGACATCTTGGCTATGACCTAGCATGTTCTACTTTTTATGGTTATTACGGCCATGAAATCAAAAGCACATATGCTCTGTGTACACATGCTCTTTCAAAGTTAAACAAGATAAAACATACAAAGTTCCTGTATCTTGGTTTAACCCCTTGGTGCCAAGCCGGTGGAGTTGAAGTCCTGGCTATCTGGCTAAGATGGGTCTTCTGTTTCTGGACACAGCTGTCTTTTGGAGAATTTAGGGGGATGCCTCCGGCATCATTTACCCTCCAGAATGTGCCTGTCAATTCCACCCTCTTCTAGAGACAGGCACATCAGCACAGATTTTCCTTTGACTCTTGGCAGTGACTGATGTGGCTTTGGTGGTTGTCAGGGACTAGTGTGAGACACACTGAAATGCTTTAAACTGTTGTGAAACCACGGTTGAGCTCCCTCCCGCTTCACGCAGCTCTAGAAGGGGTCCCATGGTATGCTTTAAAAGTGGAATGTTCTCCCAAAGGCTTGTGTGCTGACTGCTTGGTCACCAACACAGCAGCACTCAGAAATGGAACTGAAGAGAGCTGATTAGGTCAAGATGGTTCTGACTTGTCAATAGACTAACCCATGAGGTCATACTGCTGCAGGCTATCTATGGGTGAGGCCTACGTTGAGAAGGCAAGTCATAGGGACGAGGATTTGGAAGTTATATCTTGTCCCTATCCCCTTCATCTCTCTCTTTTTGCCCCTGAGTATCGTAGTGTGGAGAGGTTTGCTTCTCCTCCCATCAGCCACCACACTCTGCTTCACTGAAATCCCACCGTGATGGAGCCAATAAACGACAGACTGAAACTTCAGAGACCCTGAGCCAAATTAACTCTTTCCTCTCTTTAAATCCTTTATCTTGGGAATTTCATCAGAGCAACTAAAAGCTGACTGTCAAACTCCACTCAAAGGGGGCCAAGGAAGCTTCATAATCGAAAAGATTTGGGAAACACTGTAAGATACACTTATTGCACTTCAACCTCAGCAATTCAACCACACGTCCGGTCCGTGTGGCCTGATACTTGTGCTTGTGACCCCTCCCCACACCTTACTAACAGCTTCTCTTGATCACAAAACATCTGGCCCAACAGCTGTTCTGCAGAATTCACTTGGGGACACTGAAACACAAGAATTAAGGCTGCCATTGTAACCATGTGTCTAAGGTAACCATGAGTGCCTATACCTGGGTAGATAGCCAGACACTCATTCTCTCTCTTTCTTCTCTCTCCTCTCCTCTTTTTCTTCTCTCTTTTCTCTCTCTCTCTCTCTCTCTCTCTCTCTCTCTCTCTCTCTCTCTCTCTCTACATACAAGATCTTATGTAACCCAAGCTGACCTTGAACTTGCTATGTAGCTGAGAATTACTTTGAACATCTGATGGTCTTCTCTCACCTCCCAAGTGCCGGGATTAGAGATGTACACCACCACGACCATTTTATGAGTGCTGGAAATCAAAGCCAGGGCTTCCAGCCTGCTAGATAAGTGCTCTGCCAGCTGAACTACCAGCTCTCTACCTTAACTTTCTCTTCAAAGACAGCCAGAGAACTCAGGTACCCAGACCCAAAGCTTGAACTCAGAGAAGGAAAGCGGGAATCCCCTTCATCACACCAGTTCCTAACTGGGTGACCTTGAATGACCTTCTGAATGTCCCTCCTGGCCATCAGATTCTTCCTCTAAACTTCAGGCAGTACTGGCCACTTTTCTGTAGTTGTGATAATACACCACAACCAGAACAACCAGAAGCCACTTAGGGAAGAAAACGTTCATTTGGGCTTTTTGATTGCAAAGAGGTAAGAGAGTCCATCATCATGGGGAGGCCTGGCAGGAGCGACAAAGTGATGATGCTGTCAACCCTCAAAGCCTCCAGCTGCTGGTGACTTACTTCCTCCAGCCAACCTGCCCCTCAGCATAACCACCCTCAAAAGGCATCACCAGTTGGGGACCAAGTGTTTGAATGGTTGGGCCTGGGGGTGGGGGTGGGAAGTGTCATTTCTCAATCACACTGCCACAGGAAGTTTTATTCCACACACAAGAGCAAGTGTGGACAAGGATTTCTTGGGGGACTCATAGCCAGGCCAGGAGCATGGGCAAGGGACACTCATAGGGAGCCCTCATATACACAGGGCACAAGGCCAACAGAGGATTGAGCAAGCAAATTCTGGGAGTCTCCTGAGGCCTGAGGTTCAAGAGTGACACCCAGGTGAGGCCTCCTGGACCCATGCATGGATCAAGTTCCTCCCCAGGCTTCAGCAAACAAGGCAACACCTGCCTTCTGTGCTGCCAAAACGCAACGTGAGACTCTCGTGAACTATTAAGTGGAATCCACCCATAGAGATCAAATTTAAGGTGCCAGGATGGAGACGGTCTGTGGCTCAGTATTTATATAGTGGGTGTGGGTCAAGCTCCCTTAGTTTAAAAAAAAAAAAAAAAGAAAGAAAGAAAGAAAGAAATACTCCTTCTAAGTCATGAGCCCCACCTCCCTAGCTTCCTGAAAAATTCCATCGTGGCCATGGTTTGTAGGCCCTTCTCGTTTCAGGGTTTTACAAATGTTCCCAGGAACTCGTGCCCTCTGAAAGATTTAGGGAGGGGCCTACGATCAACAGCCAGGCTTTGCTAGACCCTAGACTAATCTTTAAGGTGGTGTCTCTGCTGTCTTGGAGACAGAGGGTCTCTGTGCCCAGAGACCAGAGCCGGCCCCTCTCCCCCACACAGCCTGTGATGGATCCCAGCTCCCAGGCTGTATCTCTGTTCAGTACCTCCAGGCCTCCTTTTCTCTGAGGAGCTCTCTTCAATTCTTCCTCTCAGCCAGGCGTGGTGTCAGCTCCTACAATTCCAGCATTCCGGTGGTGGGGGCAGGAGGATCAGGAGTTCAAGGCCATCCTGGAACACAAATACCTAGATGCTAGCCTGGGCTACAGTATCTCCTACCTTCCTTCTTACTCATATCTGCCTGGTGTTGATTCTTGGAGCTCTGAGAGTCCCACACAATCCAACCCTGACCACCCAAATGCTAGACACAAATAGGGGACCTGTGATAAAAAAGAGCCTAGAAATCCCTGCTCCTGGTTCTCTTCTTAGGATCCAAATATAAATGAGTATCACAGTGAACCATTGCACGTGTCCAGCAGTGTGTTTCATGCTCCTCACACCAAACATGGAGTAGATGATGAGTTCTGGTTGGCTTCACAGCACTCTCAACCCTCCTCCACCTCCTGCTGTAGAGCAGGTGAGCGTAAGAGGATATCATATTCATTACTGTTTTACAGTCATTCTCAGAGAACTCTGTTTGCTGTGGGTGCTGTGCTTTCTTTGTCAAGCATACAGAACCTCGGGCAGTGTTCCAGTCTGCTTTCCCACTGATAAAATACCATCACCAAAAGCAATGTAAGGAAGAAGCGTTTTTTTTTTTTTTTTTTGGTGGTGGTGGGTTTTTGTTCTGTTCCCATGGATTTGTTTGTTGGTCCGATTTAGGATGGTTCCAGAGGGCTACATGTCCCCAATGGGAGAAAGGCAAAAAGAAGCTGAAAACTCATGTCCTATCTCTCTACAAGAAACAGAGAACACTGAAGTGGGAGGAAGCTATAAGCCCTCAAAGCCTGCCCCTTTAGGGGATCCTTCCACCCTTTAGGGCTCCATAACCTCCCCCAAATAGTGACATAAGCATATGGGAGACATTCCCAGTTCAATCATAGCAGGCAGGAAGCTGACACTGCCAGCCCTTGAGTTATGACTCCGTCCCAATACCCACGGGACAAAGGTGTCTTCAGCTATAGCTCAGTCTATTTTTTGAAGTCTCCAGGTAAACTGACTCTAAAGGCTCCTTTACATACAGCTACCAATGAAAGGACCACCTTCCGCTACCACCGGTCACAGTCACCAGAGTTCTTTCTCGTATTTCAATGTAAGATATTCTGTCTCTATACCTTCCCTTTTGCAGCCACAGCTATTTAAAGAGCACAGATTGAGGAACAACACAGAAGCCCTGGTTATACGTTTTCTGTGACACAGCTCTAGGACTACAGACTGGAACATCACCCTGAGATAGAAATAAATTTGAGCTGAGGCCTCCATGTAGAGCTGGGCAGCACAGTGGGAAGTTCTGAAAATGAAACCCAGGACCTCATACATTCAAGGTAAGTACTCTACCCCTACACTACACCCCCTAGCCCTGACTGTGTGCTTTTGGTCATGGATGAGTCAAGGGAAATTGAAGTTGACAATCTAGAATTCGTGAGACAGAGAATGTGAGCAAACATTCCCAGGGAACACTGCAATCCTGATTGCTGAAGCCAGCTAGGTTAAGGTGCCCAACAAGCAGGGTTCAGAGGAAAATGCAAATGTATAGACAAAGACTTGTTGAGGAAGCCTGCCCTGAGGGGTTTAGGGTGGGATGCTGATAAATGTGGTCAAAGAAGATGAACTTGCCTCTGGTGAGCTAAATTGTTTTGGTTTTGTATTTGTTAATTGTTTTGAGATAGGGTCTGTGTAGCCCAGGCGAACCTCCAGTGGCTATGAAAATGAGGATGATCTGGCATTCCTAATCCTCCTCCAAATGTGGACTAGCAGATAAGGGCTACTACTACTTTCCCTTTTGTGTGATGCTGGGGAACAAATCCAGGGCTTCCTGAGTACTAGGCAAGCACTGTATTAACTGAGCTCTACCTTCAACTCTGTATTAAAATTTATAATGGTTAAGACTGTTTGCTGCTCTTCCAGATGATCTGAATTCTGTTCCTAGCACCCACTTTTGGCAGCTCACAAGCACCTATAAGGGGTTCTGACACTTCTTCAGGGGATCTGACACCTTCTTCTGGCTTCTGAGGGCATTCCATTCAGGTGACATATACACACGCTAAAATAAGATATATCTTTAAAAGTGATGATAATGTATTCATGCAGTATTTGTATGGTTAACATTAAATTAAGATGTACATGAGGTTTGGAGTCCTTTGAGGCTGACCTTTTCCACTTGTATACTGAGGTTCTATGTCAGACGCCAAGAAAGGATGAGTCAGCCACTGTGCTCAAATCAAGGTCACAATTTACCCAGTTCCTCATCTCTGCAACAGGAGTGATTCCCACCTATAGGACTTCTCAGAATGCCAGTGAACAGAGATTTGATTCTGTTAATTATAAAATATTCCAAAATGTTCTTATGTATTTATTACAAGCCCTGTTCAAGCTAAGCAACAACTTATTAGATCACTTTCTCTCTTTAAGATTATAGTAAATTTTTGAAGCAATCAAATTTACAAAAAAATAAAAGCCTGAGAGATGACGTGTAAAGCTAAGGCTGTGATGAGGTTGGTAAGAGTACCCACCGTGCAACGTGAGGACCTGGATTTGAATCCTCAGCACCCACATGCAAATCCAGGGATGTCTGCATGTGCTTTATCTCCCAGTGCTGGGGCAGGTGGAGGCAGGAGGATCCCAAACAGTACATCGAAGTTCAGGGAGAAACCCTGCCTCAAGAAATAGAGCAAAGAGTGCTAGATAAGAACATGCAACATCCTATCCTGCTCTGGCTCCACATATGTGTGCCTGTTTGTTTACACCAACACACTGTTGTGCTTGCAACATTTGCACACACACACACACACAAACATATGTATACACATATACACAAGCATACACAGAGACACATACATGCACACATATACATACATACACACATATCTATATACATATACATAGACATGGATACATAAAAATGCACACATATATGTACACACAGATTAACAGAGATATATACACATACACACATATATATATACACACATGTACACATATATATTCTTAGATACACAGAGATACACACATATACACATATACACACACCTACACATATACACATATACATGCATCTATCTACACACACACACACACACACACACACACACATACACATAAAAAAAAATCCCCAAAGACAGCGTGAGGAATGTGCATAAAGTGGTCAGTCATCAACACGAGTTAGGTGGGTGAGATAGAGAAAACTAAAGAACAAAAGAACCCAGTTGTAACTGGATTGCAGTGTTCCCTGGGAATGTTTGCTCACAGTTGGCCTTTGTTTCTGTGGGTTCTATTGAATTTGTGAATTCAACCACTTGAAAAAATTTTTTCTGAGGACAAACTGGCATCTGCATTGATGCATGCAGACTCTCTTGTTACTAAACACAGCCCACGCCATTACTCAACACTTGGTGCATTGGGTTCAGCCAGTAACCGAGAGATGGCTTACACTGATCTACACTGGTGGTAGCATAGGTAATATGCAACATCACCCCATTTCCTAAGGGACTTGAGTGTCAGTCCACAGATTTGGGATCTTGGGGATGTTCTGAGTCCAGTGTCCTGTGGATATTGAGGGATGATGGTGCAATTCCACCACAACACGTCACTAAAGAGAGCTGGGAAGGTGATGGTATACCACTGACACCAAGACCTTTTCTCGTGTGTGTGTGTGTGTGTGTGTGTGTGTGTGTGTGTGTGTGTGTGTGTGTGTGTGTGTGTAGCTGCAGATGCCTATGTGTACATGTAGAAGCCAGAGGTCAACACTAGGCGTCTTCCTTTATTGCTCCCCACCTGATTTTTTGTGATGGATCTCTCATTGGCCTGGAGCTCCCTAGTTCAGCTGGACTGGCTGGCTGGCAAGCCCCCAGGATCCTTCTGTCTGTCCCCTTAGTGCTAAGATTACAGATGTGGGCACACAATCCAGCCCTTTCACTTGGGTGCCAAGCATGTGGACTCGGATCCCTGGGCTTGTGCAAAAAGCCATCCCCCAGTACCCAACCCCCTCACATTTTTGTTGATTCCATGCCAGTTATTCTATAAAACGTTCCTAAAATTGGGATCAGCCACTATTTTCTTCACAATTCTGCTGAGGTTTTAAACAATTGGTAGGGATCCACATGCAGAAGCAATGCCAAGTTCCTCTCCTCGTGTCCTGCCAGGCAGCAGTCTGTAGATGCATCTCCTGATCAGTGGTATTCATTCCCACCAAGGTGATGTCTGCCTTCCCACTAAGAAATGATGCTTCTCTAATCAGAGCAGATGCTCCTCCATCTTTTCCATTATTAACTTATATCTGGATACAACTCTGCCTTCCTTGCTGCCATAACTGCCCCAGACCTGGACAACAAGGTAAACACACTATCAAATGAGCCATCTGTAAGGTTTGATTACTTTACAGATAAGGTAGACACCAACAGCACAAATTTACATTTGATATTTGGCCATTTGTTTTCGAATGTCTTGTCTTTGTTGTTGGTCCTGCTTCTCTGTGACTGACTGCCTTCTTTTGTGTTAAGTAGTGACTGGCACCTGTGATGTTTCATTTCCTTGCCCTGGGGCTGGAGAGGCTGCTCAATGGAGAAGCATGTATTCCTCTTGCAAAGGACCTGAGTTCGGTTCCCAGCACCCACATCAGATAGCTCACAACTACCTGCAACTCTAGTTCTTGAAGATCCAATGCCCTCTTCTCGTCTCTGTGGGCAACTGGACTCACATGCGTGCACACACACGCGTGCACACACACAAAAAATTTAAAATTTTTTAAATATTAATTTCTATTTTCTTAATTTTACTACATACATTTTAGCTGCTTCCTTTTTAATGTATGATTTATTTCTGCTTTATATTCACTGGTATTTTGCTTGTATGTATGCCTATAGGGGTGTCAGAAGCCACGGAGCCGGAGTTACAGGCAGGCATGAGCTGCCATGTGGGTGCTAGAAATTGAATCTGTTTCCCTGGAAGAGTGCTCCTAACCCTTGAACCATCTCTCTGTCCCTTTCAGTTCTTTTCTTAGTGGTTGCTCTATGGATTACAACACCACTTCGATTTATCATCATCAAATTCAGATTATTACTATGAATCTATTTCCTTCCTTTGCCCTTCTGCTGTTATTGCCATATAAACTACACCTGTGTTCATTTTATGTCCATCAATACATATTTACAGTCGGTTCTATACAGTTGTATTCTGAATCATGTAGGGCCAAAAGTATTATAAAAATACAGCTGTATTGTCTTTTATGTTACTTGTAGAATTACCTCTAAAGCTCTAAAGGGTCATAGTTGACACTGATGAAGTGCTTGGCTAGCATACATGAAGCCCTGGGTTTAATTCCCAGAATTACATAAAATTGGGTGTGGTGGCCTGCAACCGTAACCTCGACACCAGAGAAAGATAGAAGCAGGAGCATCGAGTTCAGGGTTATCTTTGGCTACATAGAAAATTTGGGGCCAGCTTAGGCTACAATGAGATTCTGTCTCAAACCAAACCAAACAACAATAAGAAAATACATTGTGTTTACTGGTCTTTTTGATGAGGGTTTAAGTTATGCGTAGTGTGTAGTCAGACTAATAATGACTTAGAGACTTTTTATTATGAAAGTTTGGCCTTAGGCTTGTTTCCCAATTAAATTAGCCTACGTTCTGCCATATTGTTACCTCAATACATTATGTCTGACTTGCTCCTCACCTCACTGGCAAATCTCGCCTCTCTTCTTCCCAGAGTTCTTGTCTCTTCCCAGGAGTCCTGCCTATCCTCTGCCTTGCTATTGGACATCCAGCTCTTTATTCAACCAGTCAGAATGTACTTTGGCAGAGACACATCTTCACAGTGTACAAAAAGATTATCCCACAACAGTACTGTATTTTTCACTTCAATTTGAATGATCCTTTGCATAACATGCCCACCAGTGATGAATTCTCTGAATGTTTTGAAGGATGGTGTTTCTGGGTAAAGAAGTCTTGATTGGAAAGCCTTTGTATTCCAGTTGAATGTGCTTTTAACCATGGTGCCTTCGGGCCTCCATGACTTCTAAAAGCAGACGTCACCTCACTGAGGAGCCTCCTTGGACATGATGAGTAGCTTCATGCTATTTCCAAGATTTCCACCACTTAGTCTTTGGCACTCTGATGGCAGTGTCTGGATATAGACCTCTGATTTTCACCTAGTTGAATTTCTTAGATATGTCCTTTCTGTTACTATGATAAATCACCGTGATCAAAAGCAACTCATGGAGGCTGCAGAGTTGACTCATTGTTAAAGAACACTTGTTCTTGCAAGGGACCCAGGTTCAAGTTCCAGCACCCACATGGAGGCTCACCATCTCCTTGGGCACTGGGAACACAGATGATGCACAGACATACATGCAGGCAAAACACTCATACACATAAAATGATTTTAAAAATCTAAAAAAACTAACTTGTAGTCATATGTTTCTGACCCACTCCAGCCCTGAGGTCCATACTCACAGTCCCATAGCCATTTAGTTCCAAATAATCATACAAAGGCTTATATTGATTACAAACTGTTTGGCCTATGGCTAGGCTCATTACCAACTAGCTCTCATAACTTAACTCAACCCATTTCTATTAACGTTACCTCTGTTCCATTACATCTTGCTATCTCAGGCGGCAGCCTGCAGCACCTCCCTGATTTCATCCTCCTTAGTCTTTGCTCTGCTCGGATTTCCCGCCTGCAGCTAAACTGCCTTGCCATAGGTCAAAATAGCTTCTTTATTAGCAAATGGTAGTACAGTATATTCACAGCATACAAAAAGACATCCCACATCAGCAACTTATGAAGAAATAGTTTATTTTAGCCTGCAGTTCTAGATGGATCAGAGTCTATCATGGTGGGAAGGTATGGCAGCAATGGTAGACATGTTAGGCGCAGGAAGCTAAGGGGTCGCTTCTTCAGACTCAGGCATGAAACAGAGAGTAAGCTGGGATTAGGACAGGGCTAAACCATTTCAGAACCCACTCCTCCATACCTTCTCCCCAAACAGCATCACCAATCGGGGACCAAGGGTTCAAATACATGAGCCTATACAGGACATTTCTCACTCACATCACCACAATATCCACCCTTCACAGTCATTCATCACTGCAGAGTTTGTGGTCACTCTCTCTTCAGGTACAGTTTTCCTGCTCTTCCCTCTCCCCACCCCATCCACATGTGCATTTGATAGTACTTCAGATTTTATCATTCTGTTCCCCAACTGAATATTCTCAATTCATCATGAAGTTCCCTGATTATTTCTTCCACATTCTAAATATGCTTTTGAGTTTCTCATGAACTTTTTTTTTTTTTACCATAGTTATAATTTTCAGCTCTGTGATCTCTATTGGGTTCTTTCTAAAAAGTTCCTTATTTCATGAAACATTCTCAGACTTCCATTTAGATCATGAGATGCCTTTTCCTTTAGCTCTCTGAATATGTTTCTAAGATTCATTTTATTTTTAATCCTACGCTTGTGTGTGGGTATGTGCACATGCATGCAGGTACCTACTTATGGAGTCCAGAAGTGTTAGCCTGCCCTGGAACTGGAGGTTGTGAGTGCCGATGTGGGTGCTGGAACCTGAATGTGGGTTCTATGTAAGAGGACTCTTAACTCCCTTCTAACCACTTAGCAGACCCTGCTGGCCTGAGAGGATCAAAGGAGCCACCCGGATTCATGGCCTAGCTTAAAACAATAAGGGGTGTAGTCTACCTAGGGTGTAAACTGCTGGTAAATGGCTAGCTGTAGAAGCTAACTTATAAACTGAAAAAATGGCTGTTAGGCTTTGGTTCCTGACATTGAGCTATCTCTCCAGCTCTTGAATGTATCTTAAATAGTTCATTTAAAGTCTTTGTCTATTAAAAAAGTACTATTGCTTCCTTGGTCTATTGATTGCTTGCCAAGCCCACCTAATCTATCAGTTATATTTTCTTATTTCTTTGTAAGTTTCTTAAATCTTTATTGAGAACTAGACATTTTAAATATTTGTTTATTTATTTATTATATATACAGTATACAGAAGAGAGGGTATCAGATGTCATCATAGATGGCTGTGAGTCACCATGTGGGTGTGGGGAACTGAACTCAGGACCTCTGGAAGAACAACCTCTGAGCCATCTCTCCAACCCTCACACTTTAAATAATACATTGTGGCAATATTGAGAATCAGATTTCTTCCTCTTCCCAATGCATCATTGTTGTGATTTGTCATAACTGCTTGTTGTTGTCTTGCATGATTTATTTTACAGCTTTTAGAAACTAATTCTATGGAAAGTTCCTATTCTTGAGTTTTGAACTTTGGTATGTTTCTTAGGTAGTCAATAAATAGATGGAAATTTCTCTAAATAGCAGGAATGTGTAAGTCCCCAGTCTTTTCCAATGGACTCCTTGTGTGTAGTTTCCAACATTCGGCCAGACAGCAGGAGCATCCTGACAGTTCAGCTCACTTCCTGCTTGTGCAGAGCTTCATGACTAGACAGATAACAACATCCTTGTTTTGACACTTACAACCCTTGTCATTCCCAGGACCCTACATGTCCATGTGGTTCTCTAAATTCCTAGGAATACACGCCAGTGAGATGGCTCAGTGAGTAAAGTTGCCTTAGTGTCGTCATGTCATAGTGTCATGAGGTCAAAGTGTCATAATGGTGACCTGAGGTCAGCCCTTGTAATACATGTGATGGAAAATGGAAAGAGAGAACCAATTCCTAGGAGCTGTTCTCAGACCTCTCCATACATGCCATGACATGCATGTGCCGACACATGCGCGCGCGCACACACACACACACACACACACACACACAGACGCACTGATTAACTGAGAATTTACGGGACTGTACCAGAGTTGTTCATGTCCCCAACGGCATCTCCATTTGTCACCCTTTCTTTTTGTGCCGCCATGGTTAGTTTCTTGTCTGTATACCACATCCATTATCTTTGACTAACTTAAAGAGTGCCCAGTGTTCCTGACAGATCTTTTGGAATGCAGTCTGTCAATCCTGTGTGAGCTTCCAGCTCAGGAAAACTAAGGCAGCCTTGCAGGTCAGGTCTATGTCAGGCCTTCCAGTGAGACTCCAGACAAGCCAAAAGCTGAGTCCTGTGAGAAAAACCCTTCGGGGCTCTTTCAATCCCAGTATCCCTTTCGGTGGCTGCCTACTGTTGAGAGCTACCTCAAAACTGGAGATGGGTAATAGGAGTTGCACAGAAGAAGGCATGGTACAGTCTGCTGTTCCCATGCAAGTCCAGTGTTTCTCCTGAAAAAATGCTTCCCGAATTGTAGCAAGCCCTTGAAGATCATTTCCAAAGTTTGGAAAAGTTGCCCTCACTAGTTTTCTTATTTCTTTCACAGAGCACAGAATCTTGGAGTTTTTTACTCTTTACTCTTTGATCTCAATTATTTTAAAGATTAATTTTATTTTTTATGGGAATGCAGCAGTGGGTGCAGGATGTACACATAGTGTTGGTATCGTGGAGACCAGAAAAGGACATCAAATCCTCTGGAGTCACAAGTGGATGTGAGTCACCCAGTTAGTTGTAAGATACCCTTCGTAGACTCTGCAGACCAAACTTTGGTTCTCTACAAGAGCAGGTGTCTCTTCACACTGGACTGTCTCCAGCCAATCTCATACCTTCTGATACATTTACCTATTTGGTCGATTTAAATCCACCACAAACCACCCATGTCTACCTCCACCCCTGACTGCCCATTTCCTACATGTCTCAACCGACCTCTGACGTCCCACACTGGAGTGTCACATTTTCTCTGCCTGGACTGACACCAGACTCTAGGTCACTCCCACATAGATACCCTCCTGATCCTGCTTGGTCTCTCATAACACATTTCAGAGGCTGCCTTATCAGATGCCCACCCTGTCACCTCTCTGTGGGCCCATTGTGACATCCTACGACCAGCAACTCCCTACATGGATTAACTAATTTTTTCACTGCTGGGACAAAAAGCCCAGCAAATGTAGCTTAGGGAAGAAAGGGTTGACTGTGGCCCATGGTGTAAGGGTGAATCCATCTTGGCAGGGAAGGCGTGGCGGCAGGAGCATGAGACAGCTGGTCTCATGGCATCCTTAGCCTCACTTTCTCTTTTTTATCCAGTCCAGGACCCCAGGCTACAGGATGATGCCACCCATGGTCTAAATGGGTCTTCCCACCTCTTCCTAATAGGTATGCCCAGAGGCTGTCTCCTGGTGATTCTAGAACCTGTCAAGTCAAGAATCAACTTTAGGGGGGTTGGGAGATGGCTCAGGGGTTAAAAGCATTGGCTGCTCTTCCAGAGGTCCCAGGTTCAATTCTCAGCACCCACATGGCAGCTCACCACTGTCTGTAACTCCAGTTCCAGGACTTCTGACACCCTCACACAAACATAATGAAGTCAAAACACCAGTGTGCATAAAAATAAATAAATCTTTTTTAAAAAGATCAATTTAACCCTGCACAGCTCTCCTCTCTTCACAGGTACCGACCCCTGCCTTCCTTCAGTTGCTTTACCATCCCTGTCTAGGACTAAGCGGTTCAGAGGAAAAAAAGGAGACAAATAGAGTTTTCTCTTCTAGAAATCTAAGAACTGGAGCAATGAGGTGTGATGTTCAAGAGTACAGAAAAAGGTGGCAAGGTCAAGAACAACCAAAGCCATTTGGTTTGTTTTCTTTCACAGCCGAAAACAATGGCTCTTTATGACTGAATGCTCATTCAGAACTCAGCTCACCCATTACTTCTCACTCTCAATATTTCCCCCAGTGACTTAGCACCATGTCACCCTGTTGTAATTCTCAACATGTGTAGGACCATGTTTCCTGTTGTGGGATAGTACTTTAAGTAGTAAAGATGTGTTATATGTGTTTATGATGCACTTGTTTATGCTTCGTTTGTTTAATGATGTGAAGATGTGCCGCTTTGCCTATCTAAGGCACCTGATTGGTCTCATAAAAAGCTGAATGGCCAATGGCAGTAGAGGGATAAGTGACGTTGGTGGGCAGAGAGAATAAGTAGTAATCCAGGCCTGAGGGACAACGAGATGGCCAACAGCCAGCCAATAGCCAGGCAGACAACAGCCAGCCAGACAACAGCCAGACAAACAACAGCCAGACAAACAACAGCTAGGCAGACAACAGCCAGCCAGACAACAGCCAGACAACAGCCAGGCAGACAACAGCCAGACAACAGTCAGGCAGACAACAGCCAGACAGACAACAGCCAGGCAGACAACAGCCAGGCAGACAACAGCCAGGCAGACAACAGCCAGACAACAGCCAGGCAGACAACAGCCAGGCAGACAACAGCCAGACAAACAACAGCCAGCCAAACAACAGCTAGGCAGACAACAGACAGACAGACAACAGCCAGACAGACAACAGCTAGGCAGACAACAGCCAGCCATGGAAGAAGCAGGAAAAGTAGAACATACAGAATGAAGGATTTTTTTTTTCATTCATTTGCCAAGGCAAAACATAGGCGACGAGAAACAGGTTAAATTAATTTATAAGAGCTAATAGGACAAGCATAAGGTAAGGTTGAGTATTCATAACTAACAATAAGTCTCCATACCATGATTTGGGAACTGGTTGGTGACCCAAAAGAAAGCCTGTTACAACTGGCCTTTCCTTTTACACTTCTCTATTCAATGCTGACATATTTGCTCCCAAATCCCTAGAGCAAGGCCATGCTCACCACTGTGTCCATCGTACTGACTACTTCCAAGCTTGTATTTATTCTGGTTGGTTTTTATCGTCAACTTGATCCCATCTAGAGTGACCTAGGAAGAGGGAACCTCCTTTCAGGGAGTTCCTAAATCAGATTAGCCTGTGGGCATGTCTATGGAGGATTGTCAAGACTGATGATTGATCTGTGAGGCAGAGCCCCCTGTGGGCAGCACAATCCGTAGGCAGGTGGGCCCAGACTGTATAAAAACATTTAGGTGAGCAGGAGCCACAGAGTGAGCCATAAGCAGCCTTCCCTGACTGTTTCTGCCTTGAGTGCCTGACCTGATTTCCTTCTATGATAGAATGTTTCCTGGAAGTGTAAACTGAAAGAAATCTTTTCCTCCCTCAGGTTGTTTTTGATCTGATTGCTTTATCACAGCAAGAAAATGCAAACCAGATCACCCACTATGGACTAAATTGCATCTCCTCAAACCTACATGTTGAAGTTCAGTCCTTCACGTGACTGTGTTTAGAAATGGAGTCTTTGAAAAAAAAGAAATGGAGTCTTTGAGGGTCATTAAGTTAGATGAGCGTTCCTGTCTTAGTTTCCCCCCCCCCCCAGGGCTGTGATTTAAAAAAAAAAAAAACAAACCTGACAAATGAGACTTAAGGAAGAAAAGGCCTATTCTGGCTCCTGGGCCCAGGGCATAGTCCCTCATGTTGGGGTAAGTCAAGACATCAGGAGTTTAAAGCATCTTGTCACATCAAATCCACAAGCAGGAACTCTGAGTGCACATGCTGCTCAGCTCCCTCTCTCTATTATATTTATAAATGTATATTCAGAGTCTCTGCTTAGGGAATGGTGCTGGAATTAGAGGCTGGCTGACCTGAATTTCACTCCTCATGTTTACACAGTGCTTTCAGCACTGGACCATCTCCCCAGCCCTGTTCTCCTCACAATTTTGTTCTGAATCTAAAATTCCTCTGAATATATGTCTTTTTGTTCTAAGGCAAGAAGAAGATGAAAATATTTCTGAACCTTCTGAGATGGGAGGAGGGGAGAGACAGGGTAGTACGAGGTTTTTGGCCTGTCTGACTGGTGGTCTAGACTTAGGGACTTGTAGTCTTAGATTGTCTAGCCTTAAATAATTATGTAAGGCTTATATTAGTTTTATGTTGTCTGGCTTATGGTTTAGGCACACAGTTAGTTTTTTATTTTTATTTAACTTATTTTTATTAATTTGTCTTGTCACATGGCCCATGGTTTACTTATTTCTTTTACATCTTGCTTTTTGGGTGGCTGGATCACATCTCTCTTGGCTACACCCTCCATCCCCTATCTATGCTCTGATTTCCTGCCTACTTCTAAGGTACTTGCCATAGGCCAAAATAGTTTTTTTATTTACATCATATAGAAAGACATTACAGGGCTGGAGAGATGGCTCAGTGGTTAAGAGCACTGACTGTTCTTCCGGAGGACCTGAGTTTGATTCCCAGCATGGCAGCTAACAACTGTCTGTAATTCCAAGATCTGACACCCTTACACAGTTATACATGCAATTCACGTAAAATAAGAATAAATATTAACATTACACATTTATTATTATAAGACAGAAGTTCATTTATGAACATATGGAGGCTAAGACATCAGTTATGTAAAAGGAGACGCAGCTGCTCCATGTGAAAATCCAGAGTTCAGGGACAAGCTTCAGTCATGAGCCTAGGAGTTGTTGGTATATAGGTGTCCTGGATGGTTTTATGTTAACTTGACTCTAGCTAGTTATCTGAGAGGAGGGGCCTTATCTGAGAAAATTCATCCATAAGTTTGGGCTGTAGGCAAGCCTGTAGGGCATTTTCTTAATTAGTGATTGATGAGGGAGGGCCCAGCCCATTGTGAATGGGTCCATCCCTGGGTTGGTGGTCCTGGCTTCTATAAGTAGGTGAGCAGAGCTACACAGACAGCAAGCCAGGAAGCAGCACCCCTCCGTGGCCTCTGTATCAGCTCCAGGATCCTGCCTAGTCCGAGTTCCCGTCCTGACTTCCTTCAGTGATGAACAGTGAGATGGAAGTGTCAGCTGCTTTGGTCACGGTGTTTCATCAGAGCAATAGTGATCCTGGCTTGGGAAATTGGTGACATCTAAAGCAAAAGATGGGAGAGATTCCCAAACAAGTGCACGTGAGCAGAGAAACAAAGAAGATGGAGGTCTGAACCCTGGGGACCTTCAACAGAAGCGGGTAGAAAGTGACTAGGGAGGTGAGATAAAGTAGACAGCATGGGGGATACCACAGGAAAGGGGGGGATGACAGGAAGGCAGAGAACACCACTGCCTCACATCGGTGACTGACAGAGGAAGGAATCTGGAAGCATGGAGATCCATGATGAATAAAGTCCTGCTTCTGTTGAGATAAAATATGAGAAGCATACCCAGGCATGGGAGAGGCCTCCTAACATTGAGGAGCCCAGATCAGGGGAATCACAAGCTTCAGGTCAATCTGGGATACATTGTAAGTTCGAGGCCAGCCTAGAATATATAGTAAGACCCTGTCTTAGAAAACAAGACTGGGCTGGAAAGATTGCTCAGTGGTTAGAGGACTCAGGATCTGTTCCTAGCACTCACATAGTGGTTCACAACTATCTGAAATTCCAGTTCCAGGGCATCTGATGACTGTTGGGAGCCAAAGCCTAACTTAGCCATATTTTATAAGTTAGCCTGTACAGCTAGCCATTTGCCAGCAGCAGTCTACACCCTAGATAGCCATTTGTCAGAAGCCTTTATTGTTTTAAGCTAAGCCATGACTCCAGGTGGCTTCCTTTGATCCTCTGAGACCAGCAGGTGATATTCTCCAGGCCTTCAACTGACAACAGATAGATTTCCATATCAATTCTACCCTGTCTGTTACTTCTCCTCACAGGCTTGCCACCTTCTTTTGAATATCCCACCCCTTTCCTCCCAGCTACCTACATGGCAAAGATTCTGTATAAATATTGGCTGAAATAATAAAGCTACGGGAAGACTTGATCAGAGATCTTTGTCTTGTCCTTCCGTTCTTTGTGTTCCTGCCTTCCATTTGTTTCAGTCCCAGGTTCAGGTCCACGCTGAAGACCCTGCTGGCCAGGGCAGATGACCTCTTCTAGCTTTCTTGGACCTCAGTCACACACATGATATACATACATACATACAGGCAGGCAGGCAAAATACCTATCACATGAAACAGAAATGAACAAATCTTTAGGGAAAAAAAAAAAAAAACCTAGATAGGTAGAAGATGGCACTGACAATGGTTCTTAAAGGGTGGCATGTAAAGGAAACTAAGTGGGGTGGTATTTAAAATGGTTTGAGGATGACTGGACTGACTGGCAGGGATATGAACAGATGGCATCAAACACTGATGGTAGAATGCCCGTGGCAGATGCACTGGTGTTCGCCTTAAGCTTCTTCCAACTTTATGGTACAGCCTCCTTTTATTGCCATAAAATCCATAGCACCGAAAACTTACCTCCTCAACTATTTAAGACAGTCTCTCAACCGCATCAAACACTTTCATTCCATGTGCAGTCATTATCATTGCCCACCCCGAGATGCATTTCATCTTGTAAAACTGAAACTCTCTAAATATTGCCTAATCATTCTGCATTCCCCCTTCCCCTAGTCCCTGGCAACTAGCACCTGATCTTCTGTCTTTATGCTTTAATTGCTTCAAGTGCCCGCATAAATGGAATTATAGACTTCTTTTTACAACCAATTTGTTTCACTTAGCACACTGTCCTCAAAGCCCGTATTTCAGCTCGTGTCTGAAGGACCATCATTGTGGAGACTGAGAAATACTTCATTGGGTGGATCTACCTCAGTCTGTCCACCTGCTTCATGGATGGGCACCTGGGTGAATTCCTCATTTTAGCTGTTATTGGTAGAGATGCTGGGGATATGGGTGGACAGATAGCCAAAGCCCCATTTTCCATTCTACTGGCTGTCCACCCTGGTGTTCTGGGCATTGAGTATGGTTTGAAAATGTCCTTCAGTGTTTCAAATGCTGAAAGCTGGGTCCCAGGGTGGCTATGTGGAAGAGGGTGGAACCTTTAAGGAACAGGTGATTAGGTCGTTGAGGAATTGCCCTTGGAAGAAACCGATGTACTTCTCATGGGACCTTGGTTTGTTCCTGCAAGAGGGTTGTTATAAAATAACAAAGCTGGCCCATCTCCAGCTCTCTGGAATCCTGTCTCATCCCGGGAACTCTCCCTCACTTCCATCTATGATTGAACTGTAATATATTCACTCGGGATTTCACCTGCTCTTTACACCTTCACTTAAGGGTTCCTCTGCTCCCCTCAGGTGATTCTCTTCCAAGCTGGTCCTATTGTGTGTGTTGGGGGGGGGTCATTAGGATTGCTTACAGAAGCACGGGCACCCTATCAGTGGTTACACTACTAAAGAAAATGTCCCTCCTTTCCCCCAGCAGCCATGAACTGCCTACGAATCGTGGGGGGGTGATGGAGGGTGGGGCCTCGTGAATCCTTCTCCCCTTGGTGACAGATGTTGACAGGCTCAATCGCATGCAGATAATCACAGCCAGTGAGGGTTCAAGAATACTGTGGTTAAGTAATTCTTGGAACACGGTTTTCTACGTCACTCCACTCCTTTCTGTAGCTATAACATTTCTAAGCCCTGGTTCTACAATGTCCTATGAGCCTTGGAGATATACCCCATTTAGGATGGAATGTTCAGAAGTCACTTATTCTCAACACCCTGACCAGCGATGGCTCTCTGAAATAGCTGCTGCCTCATGTGAAAAGAAGTGTCTCTGACAAGCTGACAACAGGGCCCATCTGTGGGCAAGACACACAAGTCCTTAGACGGCAATCTGACAAGTGTCTCGAGCCCATTTAGTAAGACAGCAGAAGTAGTTTCCCCACTTTAGACGATGACCTCTCCAGGCTCTTGATAGGTTTATGGCATCAGACATGAATCTCATCCCAACCCCAGACCCCAGCAGGTCTCATGTCCAATCAGAAAGCAGTTGCTTCGTCACCTTAATAGTCATGAGCTATTGTACAAGTGGCCCCATCTGGCCTAGCAGATTGGTACTGTAGCTCACAGAATCCATAAGGGAGTAAGGCTGATCATACTTTTTCTCCCCCGGCAGCCAGAACAGCACCTTCCAGTACCATGAGAGCTAACCAGTAGAAAATAAAATTTCTCAGCTTCACATATTTGATAAGCCCCAAGCCCATGAGAGGGTCTGTTTTGGGAAAACAATAAAAAAAAAAAACCCAATGCATGGCTGATAGAGTAAACCTAGCCAAGAACTGTGGCTGGAAAGTCATAGACCCTAGAGGATACTCTTCTGTAGACATTTTCCTATATATTTCTGACTATATTCTAAATACTTAACCTTATATCCAGAGATATCTGTAGCTCTCACCACTCATCAAAAAAGCTTCTTTTTGCAGCACACGGCGGCTACTACCAAGATCCGAAACTAGCCAAAATGGAGAAGATACCTTATCATTGGTTCCAACTCCAACTGATGACACACCTCCTACATATAAAGTTGAGAGAACACAGGGAGAGGTAACAGAGGAATACTGTAAAAGCCACGGGGCCAAGACACATGCTGCAGGACGGTGTCTTCTCGACAGGGCAGGGATGCAGCACTTACAAAATCTCAGCAATACGTCATCTGACAATGCCTGGCCTGTGCTATGAGCACACTAATCAACAAGCCAAGGGGGATGGGGAAATGCATTGCAGGGTGCCATCTCTAGAGCAAAGCTATAGCAACTGAAGGCTGTGGAGGGTGGAAGATTTCTCCAGGGAGAAGCCCCCAGTAAGTTATCCAGTCCGAAGTAGTCAGTCCTAAACACACGTGTACATGTACAAGAGCAACACTAACTAGGCTTGGAAGTTGTATGTGTTTGTGTGTAATGTGTTAGCGATTATAGAAGGAATTGGGGGAACACAGGTGGAGGTGTGAGAGGAGAGGCAGGAGTGGAAATGGTGCCCTGGGTTTTGTTTTTGTTGTTGCTGCTGCTGTAACAAAACACTGACCAAAAGCAACTTTGGAAGGAGAGGGTTTATTTCTACTTAGAGGTCACACTGCACAATTAGGGGAAGCCAGTGCAGGGGCTCAAGGCACAAACTGAAGCAGAGACGTGCTGGAATGCTGTCTCTTGGCTTGCTCCCTTTGGCTTATTCAGCTACTTTTCCCATATAACCATGCCCACCTGCCTAGGGATGCCACCACCCACAGGTGGACTGGGCCCTTCTACATCAATTAACGATCATGAAATGCCCCACAGGCATGCCTAGGGGCCAATCTAATGGAGGCAACTCCTCTTCCCAAGTGACACTACTTTGTGTCAGGACGACAGAAATTAATCAGCACAATTCCTGTATGAAATGTTAAAGAGACACCTGGTGCTCTCCCTTGCCTTCCATATGCACACACATGGATATGTGAAGTCACACAAATATGCCCATATAAGCACAAAAGAACTCCTTCCAGATAAAGAAACTGAGGACAAGAGAGAGAGAGAGAGAGAGAGAGAGAGAGAGAGAGAGAGAGCACTATGCACAGGCACCTCAGCAGGGAGGCAGTCACACAGCCCTTGGAGTGTTGGAGTCATCAGAACTCTCTGGACACTGTCCCAAGTGCCATTCCATTTGTGAGCTATGTAATCCGTCTTAATCTTTCTGTGACCCAGTTTTCTCACGTGCAAAGTAGAAATGATATTTACTTCTTAGGTATGTTATGGATGACTACACACTAAGGACCATACTTACCTAATGTTAGCTCTCAAGAGCCATGTGGTCAAAACACGCCACACCCCCTCTGGAATTCTGTGATGTGAGCCAAAAAGTGTCCTCAGTCTTTATGAGTTACCACAGTTTGAGTTGAATTTTTCTAGAACAAAAAGATTCGGAATAAAAAAACATCATTTTCATCTTCAAGAAGATGAGTAAACTAAAAATCAGAGAGGTTAAACTGGTTACCCAAAGATTCACAGCTTGAGTTTGAACACAGGGTCTGTTTGACCTGTCAATCTACTCAGAAAAGCAGCCTTTACACTTTCCACTAAAGCTCACGTGCTCAGGACCCTCATTATTTTCTAGTCAAATGTTCTTTCTTTTGGGGAGTTTCCACGAAGGTGAAACCTGACATTTGGAGAGAAAAGAGGGGGTGGGCAGGCAGCCTCCTGAACTCAGGCTGGACACCCTGGAGAGTGATTTAATGAATCACAAATTGTACTTGGGAGGGTTAATTTCACATGGTTCAATGAACCACATCCCCATCTCTGCTCCCTGGAATGTGAGTAGGAACAGGTAAAGAAATGTTCTCACTGAGATAGGCACACGCCAACTCCAGCCTTCCATCTCTGGGACAACATGAGAAGTAGATCCCCCACAGGGGGTTAGCCTTGAGAATGCCAGCTAGTGGCCCCTCCCTGCCACCTCCACCTTCTGGCCTGTGTTTGCCAATTCTTATTTTCTTCTTTCCTTAATTGGAAAATACTGGAGTTGCTCACAAAAAAAAAAAAAAAAAAAAAAAAAAAAAAAAAAAAAAAAAAAAAAAAAAAAAAAAAAAAAAAAAAAAAAAAAAAAAAAAAAAAAAAAAAAAAAAAAAAAAAAAAAAAAAAAAAAAAAAAAAAAAAAAAAAAAAAAAAAAAA